>ML110012.1:16238-32601 GCA_003697995.1 Taxidea taxus jeffersonii | reverse complement strand
TTAGAATCACCTGGGGGCCCTTTTAATGCCTCACCCCGACCCCCCAGTGCCCAGCCACATCCCAAACAATTAGATCAGAAATCCTGGGGTAGGAGAGAGAAGGGACCTTGGCATGGAATTTTAAAATTCCACAGGTGTGGGACGCCTGGGTGGCTCAGTCATTAAGTGTCTGCCTTCGGCTGAGGTCATGATTCCAGGGTCCTGGGATCGAGTCCCACAATGGTCTCCTGCTCAGCGGGGAGGCTCCTTCTCCCTCTCTAACTTCCCCTGCTTATGTTCCCACCCTCACTGTCTCTCTCTGTCAAATAAATAAAGTCTTTAAAAACAAAAAATTCCCCAATTGATTCCAATGTATAAGCAAGCTTGGGAACCATGGCCCTAACAGGCAGGGAAAGAGGTCATTCGAGAACTCCAGATCTTTTTCAGGGGGCAGGATCTGTAGCAGAGGGGAGTGACCTGGGTGCCCTTTACCCAACGGAGGTGACAGAATCTGGGGTATGTTTAGTTAGGCAGACCTGAAGCAGATTCTCTGAGATCCCTGAGCCTCCACATGGTTTAGAATAATGATTTTCAAGATGTGGTTCAGAACCAGCAGCATCAGTGGGAACTTAGAAATGCAAATTCCAGGGGCACCTGGGCAGCTCAGTCAGTGAAACATCCAACTCTTGGTTTCGGCTCAGGTCATGAGCTCAGGGTTGTGAGATGGAACCCGATTTGGGCTCTGTCCTGGTCATGGAGCCTGCTTAAGATTCTCTCTCTCCAGGGTGCCTGGGTGTCTCAGGGGGTTAAGCCTCTGCCTTCAGCTCAGGTCATGGTGGCAGGGTCCTGGGATTGAGTCCCGCATCGGGCTCTCTGCTCAGCAGGGAGCCTGCTTCCCCTTCTATCTCTGCCTGCCTCTCTGCCTACTTGTGATCTCTGTCTGTCCCATAAATAAATAAATAATCTTAAAAAAAAAAAAGAAGATCCTCTCTCTCCCTCTCTGTCTGCCCCTCCCCCTCCCTCTTGCAGGTAGGCACTCTCTCTCTCTTTTTCTGTCTCTTTCTCAAAAAAAGGCACATCTAGAACCCCACTTCAGACCTGTCAGATCAGAAACTGGTGATCAGAAATTGCTGTTGAAGCTCAGTGTCTATGACAAAACATGTCCACTCCAGTGTGAGAGCCTGCAGTATGGACCGAAGCCAGAAGAGCCTCGGTGCTAACAGAGACACAAACGGCAGGAGGTCCAGCCCCTGATGGCCTCAAGGAGGTAGGTGGCAACCAGACTGCACGAGGACTGGACAGAGCACTGGGCATCCCCGCAGGCACCAGCCAGAAGCACTGACGATCGAAGATGAAATGTCTCGTCCCCAGGAACTTAGAGGCTACCCTGGGGAAATGAGGTGAAGCTCAAACTGAAAGATTCTCGTCATGTGGCAGAAAGATGGCTCAAAATAGAAACAGAGTTGAGTTGTGGACAATAAAATTGTACTTCTCACGCACCTGAGCCGGGGGTCTGACACTGACACGCGGTAATGACTGGGAGCACTAAGTGAGAGAATGGCGAGCTCGGAGGAGGAGCTCAACAGCTATCGGGAGGATGGTGGTGGGTTCAGAGGACGCCCGGGCTAGCCCCTCCGAGGGATGGTTTTAATTCACTCGGCCTGATGCACACCTCTCACAGGCAACATGCAGGCAGCAGCTTGAGGGTGCACCAGAATGGGGGTGAGAAACGTGTTCTAGGAAACGTGTATTCAGAGAGTGAATATTTTAGTTGTAAGCATTCCTGTTTCAACTCTGCCTTTCTCGTGTAAGAGCCGCCAGCTGTCATCTGTACGTGAGTGAAAATGGGAGCGGGACTCCAGTAAAACTTGATTTATGGACATTGACATTTGAATTCCATCTAATTTGCACTTGCCAAAATAATATTCTTCTTCTGACTGTTTTAACCATTAAAAAATGTAAAAACCAAGGCGCCTGGGTGGCTCAGTGTGTTGAGCATCAGACTCTTGATTTCAGCTTTGGGGTGCAGATCTCAGGGTCTTGAGACCGAGCCCCGCCGTAGGCTTCCAAGGGTGTGGAGCCTGCTTAGGACTCTCTCTCTCCCTCCCAATGCGGGGCTCGATCCCAGGGCACTGAGACCATGACCTGAGCTGAAGGCAGAGGCCCAACCCGCTGAGCCACCCAGGCGCCCCTGTTCCTTGTTAATATTAGTGGGAGAAAAACAATGGGAGGTGTGGGCATGAGGGTGAGTATGGGGAGAGTGAACAAGCAGGTCTTGGATGAATGGGTTCAGGAATTCTTCAAGTTCTATGAGGATGGGCCATTGCTGACTTACTCATACCATCCTTACATCTGTAAGAGGCCCTGGCATGTGACAGGTGCACCTCAAGGTGTGGTGGGCAGCCAGAATGGACTAGAGGGCAGTGGTAAGGAGAGGTTAGAAGCAGTGTTGGTCATTGGTGGGGAGCACTTGAGGGCATGGACAGATAAAGGCAGTACCTCTGTTCTGCACCTTTTCCACCACTTTGCTGTGGGCATCTTTTATCTGCTGTGGGTCGGTGATGTCCATCTGGAGCACAGAGAGGCGCTCGGAGCAAGTTCTTCGCAAGTCCTCTGCTCCTGACCCCTTTTCATCCAGGACTCCCACAAATACCGTGAAGCCTAGCTCATCCAAGTATTTGGACAGAGCATGGCCAAATCCGGAATCGCCACCTGCAAGGGGTTAAGGCAATACAGAGTGGGTTCAAGGCCAAGTGGCAGGAGAAATTACTTAATAATACACGGCATACTACGTATGATTCTCCATGTTTTCTGGAGAGAGTGGGACTTGGGGGAAGTTTCTTTATCTCCCATGTGGGAAAATGGGCAGAGAAGCCAAAACAGACACATTTCTCTGTATAGAAAGAAAAGTGAGGTAGACTCTGGAGTGGGGCACAAGTGGAAGGGGAATTCCTGATGGAGGGATGGTCTAGGAGTGGTTGATGGTCAAAGAACTAAGGAGGGGAGAGAACTGTGACATTTACTGGAGGTTTCTCTATTAATCTCTGTTGTGTCCTATTTGATGTAACCTCCATCACTCCATAAAATCTTCAGTGAATCATTCATTACAAATCAACACTTCAGAGTTGGTTTGGGGTTTTAGAAATTTAACAAAATGTCCTGCTTCAGAGTGGACACAAGTCAACAAGAGGCTTCCCAGTTCCTTCTTCGTTGTGAAAGATGGTGGCTCATAGCCACCGGCACTTATCAGCTCCTCAGAACTTTTTCCCTCATGGTGATCCTCTCCCAAGCCATTGAATAGAAATCCCAACCTTAGAAAGAAGCTTGCAACAGAAACCAGATAGAAAGCCCTAAATGGGGGCGCCTGGGTGGCTCAGTGGGTTAAAGCCTCTGCCTTCGTCTAGGGTCATGATCCCAGGGTGCTGGAATCGAGTCCCATATCAGGCGCTCTGCTCAACAGGGGGCCTGCTTCCTCCTCTCTCTCTGCCTGCTTGTGATCTCTGTCTGTCAAATAAATAAATAAAATCTTAAAAAAAAAGAAAGCCCTAAATGTATTGCTTTGCATAAATAAGTGGATGGCATAATATGTAAAATATGTCTCAGAATTTGAGATGGCAGTTTACCCAACCCAGTCTGCAGGACATTTAGACCCTGGAAAAATTATTTTATGCCCACAGGTGTAAAAAGTAGATATCAGAAATTCTGAATGAAGGCAACATAGACCTAAAAGTCATCCGTTGAGCATTGGCAGAATAAACATGTAACAGTTAATATGTCCCCAAAGCTCTAAAGATGAGAAATCATCTTCACATTGACTATGTTGTGTGGTCTTTCCTGTAAACCTTGAGGGGTCTCTCTCATCAGAAGTCAGGGTCTCTAGTCAAGCATCTACCTAAGATTTGGAATATATAGAAAATCAGAGAGCACACTGACAGTCAACTCAAGGCTCAGTATGGACGCGTTACTGTCCCTAAAAAGAGGATGACCTGCTTAGGCAAAAGGACGTCAACACTGAAAAATCAAACAATCTGATTTAAAAATGGGCAGAGGCACCAAACAGACATTTTCCCAAAGAAGACATACGGATGGTCAACAGACACGAGAAGATGCTCAACATCATTCATTACCAGGGAAATGCAAGTCAAAAACCACAATGAGATGCCACCTTCCATCAGTTAAAATGGCTAAAATCAAAATGACAAGAAATAACAAGTGTTGATGCAGAAGTGGAGAAAAAGGAGCACTCACACACTGTTGATTGGAATGCCGATTGGTGCAGCCACTGTGGAAACAATAGGTTCCTCCAGGGATTAAAGATAAAAAATGCCGTATGATGCAACAACTCCGCTCTTGGGTATTTATCCAAAGAAAAGGAAAACACTAATTTGAAAAGATACACGCATTCCTATGTTTATTGCAGCATTGTTTATAATGGCCAAGAAATGGAAGCAACTTGAATGTCCATCAGTAGATGAACAGATAAGGAAAGTATGTCACACACACACAGAATAATACGACGCAGCCATAAAAAAGAATGAGATCCTGCCATTTGAAACCACGTGGATGGATCTGGAGGGTTTTTTGCAAAGTGAAATAAGTCAGACTAAGAAAGACTAATACCAGATGATTCCACTCATAAGTGAACTCTAAAAAACAAAAACAAAAAAAACCTGAAAAAAACAACAAAAAGCAGAATCAGACCTGTAAATACAGAGAACAAACTTAGGGTTTTTGTTGGGGGGCCGGTTGAACAAAATGGCCAAGACAGACTTCTAGTTAGGAAGTGAATGCATCATGGGAATAAAAGCACAGCATAAAGAATGCAGTCAGTGATATTTGTAACAGGACAAATGGGAGCTACATTTGTGGTGAAAATAATTTATGCATGAACTTGTCGAATCACTAAGTTGTGCACCGGAAACCAAGGTAACATTGTGTGACCTATACTCAAATAATAAATAAATAAACAAATAAGAAGACTAAAGGATAGAGAAATAGGCATTCACACACGCTGCTGATAAATGTTAAGGACTAAAATCTATGACCGTTTTCAACGTGTAAATCTTTTGCCTAAAAGAGTCTCACGATCTGTCCCAGAGAATAAATACATATATTCAGAGACACATACATGATGTTTTCTTTACAGCACTGGGTATAGTAGCAAAAGAAGGGACTGACCTAAATGTCCATGAATAGGAAAGTGATGATATAAATTATGGTCCCTAAAATGGGATATAACATAGCACTTTAAAAAAGATGGGGTAGAACTACATAAACTAGTCTGGATATTGCTCCATGATATTTTGTTAAGCAAAATAAGTTATGGTATAGTACTCATTACATAGAATCCAACTTATGCCCTCCAAAAATGGAGGGAGCTTATTCTCTACCTGTCTGTGCATGGAAATATAAAAGAAGGCATTTGGAAGGAAAGACACCAAAATGCTAACAGTGGTCACTCTTAGCAGTAGAGGCACGATGGAGGGGTCTGATTTAAATGTCTTCCATTTTGCAATATTATCTTTATTGTATAATTTCTCTTCTTTTGTTGTTTTAAAGATTTATTTATTTGAGAGAGAGAAGCATGCACGCTCAAGTGAGGGGGAGGGGCAGAGGGAGAGAGAGAATCCTGAAGCAGACTCCCTGTTGAGTGGGGAGCCCCATGTGGGGCTTGATCCCAGAACGCTGAGATCATGACCTGAGCTGAAATCAGGAGTGGGCCACTTAACCAACTGAGCCACCCAAGCACCCCTAAATTCTCTTCTTTTAAAGGTCATTCCAATTAGAATGGAGATGGGCCAGCCCCATAAGGGTAGAAAATGGTACAACAGAGAAGCCATTGTGGCTCATGTGTGCAAACACTGCCCAGGAGAGAGTGTCAGCCTTAGCAAAAAGTGTGGGTGCTCCTGCTGCTTGGGCACCCCTACTATGACATGAAGGCATCTAGTTGTCATAATTGATTGCATTTAACTTTTTAAGAATTATAGTTGCAGTCTTCCTTAGTTTCAGGTGTATGACATAGTGATTCCACATCTCTATCCATTCTGCTATGTTCACAAGTGTAGCCAGCATCTGTCGCCACACAGCACCATTACTGTACCAGCGACTATATTCCCTCTGCCATCCCTTTCATCCCCATGACTTATTCATTGTATAACTGGAAGCCTGTACCTCCCACCCCCTCCCACTCCCCTTTCCCCATTTTGCCCATTCCCAAACCCCCTCCCCTCTGGAGGCTACCACTCTGTTCTCTGTATTCATAGATCTGTTTCTGGTGTTTAATATATTCGCTTGTTTTGTTTTCTAGATTCCACATAGAAGTAAGATCATATGGTATTTTTCTTTCTCTGTCTGATTTATTTCACTTAGCCTAATACCCTCTAGGTCCATCCACATTGCTGCAAATGGCAAGCGATCTCTCTTTTTTATGGCTGCATAATATTCCAGCATGTACCTGTGGGGTGTGAGTGTGTATACCACATCTTCTTTATCCATTCCTCTATCAATGGACACTTGGGTTGCTTCCACGTATTGGCTATTGTAAATAATGCTGATTGCATTTAACTTTTGCTCCATCTCCTTCCTCCTTATATACCCATGTGCATTTATGCTCAGGAAAAGGCCTCTGTGTATACATGTCTCACCACCTGGGCCTGGCCAGAGGAAGAGACAGTAGCATTTGGGACACACACACACACACACACACACACACACACATCTGGGCCACGTGACAATCTCTGCCTTGGTGTAAATTGGCATATTAGAATTACGGTTCTTCTAACATATAATAACATATGTGTATGACAGGTTTGTGATCCCAGTGAATGTGGCTTTGCCCTGTAGAAATAGACTTACAGTAGGACAAATCCAACTTATAAGTCTACAGCAGGGAGAGACCAGATCCTGGACAATAGCAAGTTCATGAGATAGTGGGTACCATGTGTGCAACCCTTTTCTGGAAGCCCCATATGGCACTGGTGATCAATAATGTCTTCCAAAATTATTCTCCAAAGGTCAACAGTCAAGATTACCTTTCCCATTTTACATATGGGAGACCACTGTCACAGAGACAGTAGGAATGGACATGGACTGTTTGCCAGAGCCTAAAACCAAGTCCATGCTTCTTCATCACCCTGGACCAGCCACCTTCTCCCTTATCTGTTTAGCTAGAGAGGGGAGCTATGGGGAAGCCAACTCCAGAATGGTCCTCTTCTGGCCCAGCAAGTAAGGGTGCAATTAACCTTAAAAATAACTAACTTAGGGGTGCCTGGGTGGCTCAGTGGGTTAAAGCCTCTGCCTTCGGCTGAGGTCATGATCCCAGGGTTTTGGGATCGCGCCCCACATTGGGCTTTCTGCTCCGCAGGGAGCCTGCTTCCTCCTCCTCTCTCTCTCTCTCTCTGCTCCTCTGCCTACTTGTGACCTCTGTCTGTCAAATAAATAAATGAAATCTTTAAAAATAAATAAATATTTAACTTAGAACCTGATTGAGGAGCAGATCTGGAGCTGGGTTATGCACACTGTGCTGGGTGAGGCCAGGTGTTCAAGGAAGACCCCTCCCACTTGTAAAGCACCATACCCTGGGCTTCTGCTTCCTGTTGGCATAGCTGGATGTATTGGGATTAAAGCTGTATTAAAGCTCCCCATTCCCCTGAGAGGTTTGTGTCCTCTCAGGTGCCAGCACCTTCCCTCTCTGCACAGAGAATCATTCTGCAGGGCAGAGGTGAATGCTGTGGCCCTCAGTTCCATGCAGCAAATAAACTCAGCCGGGGATGTACAGAGGAAGGTGAGACGATGTCAGCCACCCAAATGTCTATCAATTGATGGTTGGATAAACAAAATGTGGTGTATCCAAACAGTAAAATATTATTCAGACACAGAAGGAGTAAAGCTGTGATACACATGACAGCAAGGGTGAATCTTGAAAACTTCCTGCTAAGTGAGAGAAGGAGACACAATGATCCCGACCCCATGTTCTCTGAGCAGAGAACAGTCTGGAAGATATTTTTGAAGGTAGTGCCTTGGACCAGCTTCGTGAATCCAGGACCTGACTCTCTCTGGAGAAAGGTCCTGGGAAGAACCTGGCATATGGTAGATACAGGCAAATCACAGAAGTATTGTTGGTTCAGTTCCAGGCCAACACAGCAAAGCAAACCGCGATAAGGAAGTCAAATGAATGTTTTGGTTTCCCAGTGCATATCAAAGTTATGTTTATACTATTCTGTAGTCTACTAAATGTACAGAAGTGTTATGTCTAAAAAAGTATCATGTACATGCCTTAATTCAAAAATAACTTAATGGGGGCACCTGGCTGGTTCAGTCAGTAGAGCATGTGACCCTTGATCTCAAGGCTGTGAGAGTCAGAGTGTTTCCCGTACTGTGACAGTTCCCTCCCCCACAATGACCCTTTCAAATAAAGTCTCTCCTTACTAAATCTGTATTTATTTGTATTTGATGGTAACTTAATAAAGCCAAAGTTCATAGGCGGCCATCTGCTTGTCCTTACCTGTAAGGAAGCATAGCGTAGAGGCTTGGAGGAGAGCCTGGGTCCCACCATCCCTACCTGTGCAACCCTGGACACTTATTTAGCCTCTCTGTGTCTCAGCTTCCTCATCTATAAAATGGGCTTAATGATGGTACCTATATCAGTTAATATTTGTGATGTGCTTAGCAGTGCCTGTTCCAAATAATTATTATCTAGATCTTTTCTTTTTTTTTTTAAATAAAACTCATCCTTCCTGATTTTCAGGCCTTTACATGCACAAACTGATAGATGGGGAAAGTGTGTCTATCGAGAATCAACTAAACATCCTGGGTAAGACCCAGGCTGCCTCAACCTGCCTCTTCCAGGTTTGAGCCTTGAGGAATGTTCTATGGAGTTCTGTAGAGCCTCCACTTCCCCATATGGGAGGTGGGGCTGTGACAGTAAGTCCCCCCACCCCAGGCTGATGTTGTGAGGTCACACACAGAGGATGTCTTTTTTTTTTTTTTTAAGATTTTATTTATTTATTTGATAGACAGAGATCACAAGTAGGCAGAGAGGCAGAGAGAGAGAGAGGAGGAAGCAGGCTGTCTGCAGAGCGGAGAGCCTGATGTGGGGCTCGATCCCACGACCCTGGGATCATGACCTGAGCCAAAGGCAGCAGCTTTAACCCACTGAGCCACCCAGGCACCCCCACAGAGGATGTCTTACACAAGACCCAGTGCATTGTCAGTGGCTGTTATCAATAGCATAGCTGGGACCTAGATATCCCCTGTGATTTACAGTGTTAAAGATGTCTTAGTCCTGGTGTATTAAGGGTGTGGGCCTGGGCAGGTGTTAGGGGGCCTTGGGAAAATATATGTCTGGGGAGTTGCTCCCTGTTGAGATAGGATAACCCTTGTGTACTCTGGAAGCCCAAAGACAAGGCTGGGGCTTTTCCTGTTTACCAAGTTCCAGCCAGCCTTCCACATACTAACTCATTAAATCCTCCCAACCACTCTAAAAGGGAAGTCCTCTCACGGTCACCAGGAATAGAGCAGGAAACTGAGACACGAAAGGGTTAAGTCATTCAGCTGGGACATGGCGGAGTGAGGTTGGAACCAAGTTAGGGTTCAGGATATAAATACCTGGGATGTTTTCTCAGAGTGAAATGTGACTGCTGTTAGCGGAATACACAAACACAAACGGAAAGTCTGCTGGGTATGGATAAGAAGACGTGGTCTGGATATGTGTTTTGCTTGCACAGAGTATTTTGTAGAAATCTAAACTCACACCTAGAATCAGGTCATTTCACGTGGGAATCCAGGTCGGTGGTTTCTCATGGTTCACCAGGAGGTGGGCCAACTCCAAGCCTGCATTCCAACAAGGAGCCCATGAGTTCGAGCTGAGGATCCCGATGGCTGCTGCCTTCCATGGGCCATATGCTCAGGGCAGGGCTCCATGGTGGGCACTGGGCCACTGCCAGCATTCCTCAGTAATGATACTGACCCCACCCATGTAGGCTTTTGAGCCCAAGACCCTGATGTACTTTGTCCCACCTACAAAGGCCATTTATCTTTTTTTTAAGATTTAAGATTAAGATTTAAGAGCTACTTATCTTTTTTTTAAGATTTTTTAAAAATTTATTTATTTGACAGATAGAGGTCACAAGTAGGCAGAGAGAGAGAGAGAGAGAGGAGGAAGCAGGCTCCCTGTTGAGCAGAGAGCCCAATGTGGGGCTCGATCCCAGGACCCCGGGATCATGACCTGAGCCGAAGACAGAGGCTTTAACCCACTGAGCCACCCAGGCACCCAAAGAGCTATTTATCTTGAAACCTGCAGAAAACTAAGGAGGAAAAGACTTTCCTCTCCCTGAAGACTTAAGCAATCCATCAGATTGCCACTCTCAAGTTGACACTGCCTGTTCTCTATAAAATAGATCAGGGTATGATAAAATGGTAGATAAATGAAATAAGACTCGAGTGCTCGAGTCTTTCCTGAGGGCCATTGAAGGCTCAGCTCCAAATCCACAAAGAGCAAATACTTGACAATTGTACCGCCAACACCCACCTCCTCTGCCCGTTGCGTTCTCAAAGGGTAGTAACTGTTGGGTGGTGAGGATCTGGGAAAAGTCCATTTTTTACTGCAAGTAAATGCATTTTTCCTGGAATACGACCTTTATGAATGAACACTATTATTATTCCTATCTTAAGGTAGGCAACTGAGATGCCAAAATGTTACAGCTGGGTTATGCCAGAATTGTCTGTCTGTCTTTCTTTCTTTCTGGATTTTATTTATTTATTTGAGAGAGAGAGTGAGCAAGAGTGGGAGAGGGAGGGAGAGAGGGAGAAGTAGACTTCCTACTGAGCAGGGAGTCCGACATGGGACTTGATCCCTGGACTCTGGGATCATGACCTGAGCCAAAGGCAGATGCCCAACCAACTGAGCCATCCAGGTGCTCCCAGATTTGT
Organism: Taxidea taxus jeffersonii; assembly: GCA_003697995.1. Classification (NCBI taxonomy): domain Eukaryota; kingdom Metazoa; phylum Chordata; class Mammalia; order Carnivora; family Mustelidae; genus Taxidea; species Taxidea taxus. Next base: position 21,693 of record ML110012.1, on the reverse strand, counting down.
CTTTCGAACCCAGATTTGCTCTTTCTAAAGCCATGTTCTTTTACCACTATGAGTTGTTGTCTCCTTGAACACCTTGGGCGGGGGGGGGGGGGAGGAAGATGCACAAAGTGGGGACACCAGTGATGAGAGCTGTCTGCCAGAGAAGGATCCCCATCATTGGTGCCAGCTCCCTTCATCATCCGTGCAGCAGCACAAACTACTGACAGCCGCTCTTCCAGGAAAGGAAAATGCAATGATTCGTTCTCAGTGGTGCATGAAGCAATAGCTCCTAGCATGGTTGCAAATAAGAAACCAATCCAAATAACTCTGCTGGGTTTGAACAAGAGGTTGTATTCCTGGACTACAGTCTAGTCCTGATCCCTCTCCTGGACTTCACTTGCTCCACTCCAGTCCATCACCAACTGCTTCACCTTCTGGAATTCCTTATTCTAACTATTCTAACTGGCTTCCCCCTTCTTGCAGTTACCCAACACCAATGCCTTCTCTCCCGATCCTCACTGCTATTCGATACCCTTGCCTTCCATCCTAAGACTTTGACAACTGTCTCCATATCTCCCTTTGTGCATCTCATGACCAAAAAAAAAGCCAGGTCAGCTCAGCTCAGCCTACCATCAGATCGCTACCAAGCTGGGAATATACTTTCTCAGATGTGGCAGAGGATGACATCATAGTTGTCCCAAATTTCATATTACATCTGTTGAGATTATACCAGTTAAGAAACAGTGGACACGACTCTCAATACTGACATCCCGGAAACGGATGCTGATGGGGATGATGTGATCAGAATTTTGGAAATCCTTGGCCAAGACCAAAAGCCATTAGAAAGAGATAGCTTAAGTATCTGGATGAGGGTGGGAAACTCCCTCTAGACAGTACTAGGGGACACAGCCAAGACTTCTTAGTCCCATTTCCTCTAAGAGTGTCTTTGCAGAGGTTTGGAGAGTACTTTTTTTTTAAAATCCCTACTTCGTGCCCACTTCCTCATGAAGAAAGAAAATAGGAAGAAGACTATCCAACAGATGGTACCCATGATCATAAGAAAGGTGGTACACTGACTTTCCCCAAATGCCACTTTTAAGTTCGGCATGTCTTCCTGTCTCTCTACACATATATTAAGGTGTACATACATCATTCATTCAGCAATCACTGTGTTAGGTCCTAGAGACACCACCATAAAAGAGAGACATCTCCCCACCTTCATGGAGCTTACTGCCTGGGAGACAGAGCTTCCCAATCCTGAGTCCCACTAGAATCCCTGCAACACTCTAAAAAATATGTCAGTGTCCAGGCCCCATGTGCACACAGTCTTGTTCGGTTACTCTGCGATGGGACGAAGTACTAACAATCATTTCTAAAGCTCTCCAGATGATTCCAGTGTGCAGTCAGGGTTGAGAAACACTGATCTGAGGCAGAGATCTCTACCGGTGGTGACTCCAGTCCCCTGGATATTAGGCAATTTTGGGAGGCATTTTTGTTGCAACTCTGAGGGAGTTACTGGTTGGCATCCAGTGGGTAGATGCTAAGGATGTTGCTTGACATACTGTAACGCACAGGGCAGTCCCCACCACAGAGAACCATCCTGCCCCAAATAGCAGAGAGATACACTGACCTAGGAGAAATACAGATGTTCAGTAAATCATTACAATACAGAGTGATAAATGTTATATATAGAAAGTTCTAGGGGCGCCTGGGTGGCTCAGTGGGTTAAGCCGCTGCCTTCGGCTCAGGTCATGGTCTCAGGGTCCTGGGATCGAGTCCCGCATCGGGCTCTCTGCTCAGCAGGGAGTCTGCTTCCCCACCTCTCTCTCTCTGCCTGCCTCTGCCTACTTGTGATCTCTCTGTCAAATAAATAAATAAATAAATAAAATCTTAAAAAAAAAAAAAAAGAAAGTTCTAGGAACTATGGGCCATAGCTTCTATTTAAAGGGAACTCCAAGTCCCTTCTTTAGTAAACATTCCATCGGAGAAGAATACAGGCAGGAGAGAGAAGGAACGAGGTCACATCCAGCAGGCAGGGACTGTCCTGTGATGTCTAGTTCACTGTTCTATGCCCTGTGCCTAAAACGGTGCTGGATACGGCATAGCTGCTCAGTAAATATTTGCCGAATGACTAAAGGCCCAGCTGGTTTAATGGAGGTGTCGGGCACTGTCACCTTGTCCATCACCTTGCTGTGTATGGGTTTCCTGGACTCATTGTTCCTCCTCCCCAGCCTGCTAGCCCCTGCCTGCCATCTGTCTGGCCCACAGTGCCCGCTTCTGTCCGTGAGCTTACCTTTCCTCTGCTTCACAGCCCCAGACGTTTCAACTGATCGTAGGATAAAATTCAAGTTCTTAGATCCAGCATCAAAGACTGCATGATCTGATCCTAATCTACATGTCCAAGTTTATCTCCCCCATCCTCCCATGTGCATGTCGAACGTCCCAGAGAACCATCGCTGGAATGTTCTTTGTCCTTCCTTACCCACATCTTTTTTTTTTTTTAAAGATTTTATTTATTCATTTGTCAGAGAGAGAGGGAGAGAGAGCGAACAAGTACAGGCAGACAGAGAGGCAGGCAGAGGCAGAGGGAGAAGCAGGCTCCCTGCCAAGCAAGGAGCCCGATGTGGGACTCGATCCCAGGACGCTGGGATCATGACCTGAGCCGAAGGCAGCCACTTAACTGACTGAGCCACCCAGGCGACCCCCTTACCCACATCTTTGATGACATGGGACTTTCTGCCTGGAATGCTCATGTTCTGACCATTTCCTGCCATTTTAATTTTTTAAGAACTATTCGCTACCAAAAATACAGAGAATTGTATAACGGATTACATACCTGCCTTCCATCAATAAGAATTACCAATACTTTGTTTTATCTATTTCCTTCCCACACACTTTTTCTCTCTTTCCTGCATTTTAAAGCAAATCCCCCCCTTAATATGTTATCCACAAACCTGTGAATATGTCAGTATACATGAAGATCAGAACGGACTTTTCAAATCCAACCATATGGTCATTAGCAGCCTACCAGAGTGAACAAATCTTCTCTAATGTTGTCTCATATCCAGGGCATATTCAAAATTTCCCTGTTTATTTCAAAAAAAAATTTTTCAAGTTGGTTTTGTTCAAGGTATAAACAAGTTCCACACATCACATTTGGTTTTCCCATCTCCTGAGTCTCATCCATTCTACAAACTTCTCTTCCCTCTTCCCAGGCCCTTTATTCGTTGAAGAAACCATGGTGCTTGTCCTTTAGAATATCCCACATCCTAAATTTGGCAAATTGCTTCCTTGTGCTGTCAGTCGATTTGCTCCTCTGTCCTCTGTATTTCTGGTAACATTGGAGCTAGAGACTTAGTTCGTTTTGGGTTCATATCCCCTCCCTGCCGAGGACTGCCTTATAGGCGATGCCGGGTGTTTCCTGTTCTGTTGCCAGCAGATGCGAGGATGAGTCACATCCCACTTTTCATAATGATGATTGATCAGCGAATTCAGGCACTGTCAACCCAACCATATAATTCAAAGTTCCCCATAGACCTTTCACACAAGGCTGAGCCTACATTAATGACAGTAATGACTGTTGCCTCTGTTCACATTTCATTCAAGATTAAAAAAAAATAATACTGATTTTTCTACATCTATCTGTCACTTCTTTTGCATTTGTTAGCTAAAATTGTGAAGACTGACACAAATTTTAAATTGCGTTCATTAGCCTTATTATTATTATTGTGATTTCTTATTATTTTGAACTGTCATATGTATATCAAGAATAAAGCAAATGAAATATTATGTTAATTATTAGGAGCCAAGATGTTTGGCATCGACAGAGTTCAGTAAAAGTCTTGTCATCTTAAATTTGAATTGAGGGGCACCTGGGTGGCTCAGTCGGTTAAATGTCCACCTTCAGCTTGGGTCATGATCCCAGGGTCCTGGGATCGAGCCCCATATTGGGCTCCCTGATCAGCTCAGAGACTGCTTCTCCTCTCCTTCTGTCCCTTCCCCCCACCCCTGCTCAACTCTCTCTCACTCTTGCTTGCTCTCTCTCAAATAAATAAAATCTTAAAATTTGAATTGAAGGTCTCAGGACGAATTCATGATTGGTTTTGCCCTTTCTAAACATCACATAGTCTTTAGTTCTGTCCCTTCCAAAGGCTTTGAAGCAATAGTAATCCACCAAATTCATATTTTAAAACCCTAATCCCAGTGTGATGGTGTTAGGAGTTGGGGCCTCTGAGAGGTGATTAGGTCAGCAGGTCGGAGCCTGTGAATGGGATTAGTGCTCTTGCCAGGAGAGGCCAGAGAGTAAGCCTGCTCCCTTGCTGCCAGGGTGGAATGGGGAGCAGGATACGAGGGGTATCAGCAGCCTGCACCCTGGAGAGGACCCTTCCCTGAACCTGACCATGCTGGCACCAGAACTGTGAGAAATCATTTCTCTTGTTTATATATGGTATTTTATTACAGCAACATGAGCTAAGACACTTAAGCTGCCAATGGTTTAACAATCAGCTCCCCACATTTCTCAATATTTAACAATTGCCTCTCCAACACACCACTGGAAGCACACAGCAGCTTGAGAAAAACCCACAGTTAGTTATCAGGAACCTAGAAAAGATGTACCTCAGGGAGGAAAAAAAGAATATCAACTTATTTCTCCTACCCGGCTCAGGTCAGAGGTATCCATACTAAATTCTTTCCTACCTCAGGACCTTCACACGTACAACACTTCTTTCTCTCTCTCTATCTTCTCTTTCTCTTTTGTTTTTGTTTTTTGGCCTTCTTGGCTCCTTCTCATCCTTCAGGCCTTAGCTTAATGTCCCCACCTCAGACAGACCTTCCTGGCTATTGTGTTTAAAGTAGATTTCCTCGGGGTACCTGGGTGGCTCAGTTGGTTAAGCAGCTAACTCTTGGTTTCAGCTCAGGTCCTGGTCTCAGAGTCACAAGATCGAGCCCCATGTCGGGCTCCACGCTCACCACAGGGTTCTGCTTCTCTCTGTCTCCCTCTGTCCTTCCCCCCTTCCTCTCTCAAATAAAGAAATAAAAATCTTAAAAAAAAAATAAAGTAGATGGATGTGGTGATGGCCCTGAGATGTATCACTCAGATGCCCTTCAAGAAGGACTCATGCCAGATGCTGGGACTGCTGTCAGCAGACCTCTTAAAGAAGTCAGCTCCCCCACGGGGATGGTCTCAGCTAGCAAGAGTCACCCTCCCCAGCGTGGTCCACACCCCATAATTGATCAGTGTGAGAGCCTAAGTCAAGGCCTGGCCACTTTAACCCAACCTGAATGGAGAAATCCCAAGGAATTGACCATCCTGCTTCCTTCTCCCCAGGATACTCCTTGGGAAACACCTTGCGTGCTCGACTCTGCCACAGCATCTGTTTCCCAGGGGACCCACCCTGTACCATTCCGCATCCCAAGTCTCACGCTGCATTATTCTTTATCACAGCCTTTTCACTGTTTCCTTCCATTCAAAAGT
>ML110012.1:0-15838 GCA_003697995.1 Taxidea taxus jeffersonii | reverse complement strand
ATTGTATTTATTGATTGACTTACTTTTTAGAAAATTCCCTTAGGAGACAGACACCGGGGTGGCACAGTCAGTGAAGCGTCTAACTCCTGATTTTGGCTCAGGTCATAATCTGAGCATCTGGAGATAGAGCCCTGTGCTCAGTGGGGAGTCTGCTTGAGATTCTCTCTCCCTCTCCTTCTGCCCCTCCCCCCCTCCAAAATAAATAAATAAGTCTTTTTTTTTTTAATTCCCTTAGTAGAATATAAAGTGATGATTTATGCACAGGAACCGTTTGTTTTTATATCCCTATGCTATCACAATGGTCAATGTGTAATAGGTATTCAAGGACTTTCTTTAAAACAAACACTCCCCTTATAACCAGTGATGCACTGATGGGCCTCAGAAAGACACCCCCTCCCCCAGCTCAGATCCTTTTTAGTGACCATTTATCCATTCGTTTTTTGACATACACCTAACTTATTAAAGGTTTCTCATATTTTATATTAAAAAATGAAATTAGAGTACACAAATGACTCTAATTCAGCATTCTACTGAGATCTGGTTGAAAATCTGCTTTGCCCCTAGGGCATATAGGAACCAATAAAAAGCTGGTGTGGCAATGGGTAGAGTAGATAGGCCCTAATGAATTTTGCGCCATCTAAGGGAACCAGGTCTCAAAGGTTTGAGAGCCTATATTTATTATCAGGGTACCTGGGTGGCTCAGATGGTTAAGTGCCCACCTCTTGTTATCAGCTCAGGTCTTATCTCAGGGTCATGAGTTCAAGCCCTGCCCTTGGCTCCATGCTAGGGGTAGAGCCTACTAAAACAAACAAACAAACAAACAAAAGCCCAACGTTATCTCCTTTCATGCCTCAGATGTCAAGGTAAAGTGGCTCTTTTCAAAAAATAGATTTTAATTTTTGAGGGCCCTCACTGGATCAGTCAGTGGAATGTGTGACTCTTGATCTCAGGGCTGTAGGTTTGAGCTCCACATTAGGGGTAGAGAGTACTTAAATAAAATCTTTTAAATAAATAAATAAATAAATAAAAATAGATTTTAATTTTTTAGAACAGTTTTAGATTTACGGAAAAATTGGGAAGACTGTCTAGAGTTCCTATACACCCCACACAGTTTCCCCTATCATCAACATCTTGGATCAGTACGTGACATGTTTTACAGTCGGTGAACTGATATGGATATGTTACCATGAACTACATCCCATATTTATCCAGATTTCCTAACTTTTTACTTAATGTCCTTTTTCTGTTCTAGCACATTCCAATATCATGGTTAGGTCTCCTTGGGTTCCTCTTGGCCGTGGTGGTTTCTCAGCCTTTTTGTGTTTTGGGTATCTTTGATGGTTTTAAAGAGTACTGATCAGGTGTAGTATAAGACACTCCTCTCCTGGAATTTGATGTTTTTCTTCTTTTTTTAAAAAAAATATTTATTTATTTGTCAGAGAGAGAGCAGGAGCGAGCACAGGCAGACAGAGAGGCAGGCAGAGGCAGAGGGAGAAGCAGGCTCCCTGCTGAGCAAGGAGCCCGATGTGGGACTCGATCCCAGGATGCTGGGATCATGACCTGAGCCGAAGGCAGCCACTTAACCAACTGAGCCACCCAGGCGTCCCGATGTTTTTCTTCTGATTAGATTGTGGTTATAGGTTTGGGCAAGGAGATCACAGAGATAAAGTGCCATTCATCATATCACATGAGGAATATACACTCTATTAGCATGACTTATGACTGTTCCTGTTACCCTTGATCTCCTGGGTGAAGCAATGTTGTTGGCAGGTTTCTCTATTATAAAGTTGCCCTCTTCCCTCTTCTGTACTGTGCTTTTGGGAAGGAAGTCTCTGTGCATAGCTCTCACTGAAGGAGTGAGGAGCTATTGCCCCTTCTTTTAGAATGAAGTATTTGGAATTATTAGGAACTTTTCCACATGGAGATTTGTCTTTTCTCCCTCATTTATTCATTTATTCCATTATTTACTTATGTCATTATAGACTCATGAATATTCATTTTATATTTTGGGTGATAATCCAATACCATTTTATTGCTCATAAATTTTTAAAGGTTTTATTTATTTGCGAAAGAGAGAGAGCCAGTGAGAGAGAGAGAGAGTGCACGAGCACAGGGGAGGGGCAGAGGGAGAGGGAGAACCAAACTTCCCGCTGAGCAGAGAGCCCACCGCAGGGCTCGATCCCAGGACCCGGGATCATGGCCTGAGCCGAAGGCAGACGCTTAACCAACTGAGCCACCCAGGTGCCCCATTTTATTGCTCATATTGTCCCTGCTTTGGCCATCTGGAGTTCTTTTGGTTGGCTCCTGTCAAAGTATATTTTATTCCTATTTTAAAGGTAAGGAAACCGAGCTTCAAAGAATATAATGTTTCCACCATCATTCAGCTAAAAAGAGTAGAGGTGCAGTGAGAATCTTAAGATTCTAAGGCATGCGTTCTTGGTTTTGGTTTGGTTTTGGTTTCCCTATTTATCATGTTTTATCTGAATATAGTCCACATTTATAAATCAGTAACTCGTGTGTATTGGAGTTATTTAAGGCAATAACAATTTTAAGACGATCAATGCCCTGTGTACATTAGAGGGAAAGTATCTTAGCTACTTTCTTTACTTTTATAGTGTACACCTTGATGAATTTTCAGAGTGAACCCACTCATGCAACCAGCACCCAGGTCAGGACCCAGATCATTACCAGCTCACTGAAAACCTCCCCGTGCCTCCTTCCAGTCATCTCCCATGGCCAAGGTTGCCACTATTCTGACTTCTAACAGCACAGATCAGTTGTGCCTGATTTTTGCCTTCTATAAAGGGAATCGTGCACCAATCATTTTAGAGGCTGGCTTCTTCTCATTCTCCTGTTTTCGTGTGTTTTGTTAATGGAATTTTTTCTTAAGGTTCCAGCCATATATTTCACAAGAAGGGTTACAAACAAAGTTATACTTGTAAAAACACGTTAAGCAACTACATAAAAAAATCCCACACTGTCACATAAAAAGTAAATTTACTTAAGAGCAACATAACACAAAGAAGGGGAAACTACCTAGAAATGTAGTTAAATTGCCCCATTATACTGAGGTGGCTTAGTTCCTCCTCCCTGTCATTATCTACAGCTTCATCTGCAAAGGGCTGCCTCAATAATGTCTCCCTGCGTCTTGTTCACAGGAAAGGTGTTTCCTGAGTGACAGGATGACATTCTTTCCAACATATAGCCCAAATCTCATCCAGCTGCTTCTATCGTGTAATGGTGCAAGACACTAAAGTGCTGTGCAGAAACCCAAAAGCTCCCTGATTTAGAGTTCTCTGTTTTCTGTCTCAAGAACAATCACCACCATGGACCCATTGACATGGCTCCTGGATCCAACAGGGGTGGCAACCCCTTGATGCCTCTGCCACCATGATGCCACCACGGACGTTGTTAAATCGAAGCACTCTCTTCCCCAGAACCTACTTGCCCCAACACTCCTAACCAAGCAGAGATGGCACAAGACAGAAAACCCAGGTGCCCCCTTTGCTCCCCCCTCCACAAATCATTATGTGACTTTCTAGTTGGATCCAGGTTTTCTTTGCATTGTTTTCCAGGCGGACTCAGGCGTCTAATCTCTACTCGATCCCTATCACATCTCTCCCCTCTTCAGGAAACTACTTTGGCTCCTACTTGTGTGATAGGGAATAGAGGAAATTCCCCACCTGGATTTCAACAGCTGGATTTGCTCACATGCAACCAAGCCCAACTTCCAGACCTGCTTTGATTCTAGTTCAGCTGGTTTCTTCCCCATCTCCGCAGTATCCTGCCTTTCCCATCCTGTGTGTTCCTTCCTACGCTTCTAATGGTCACACATCCAGGCATTAATTCATTCTATTGAACTTGTCACATTCTTTCAGTATCTTCATTGAGCACCTCCTATGTGCCACACACTTTTTCAGATCATGGGGGGGGCAAGCCGCACATACAACCAGCTGAGACCCTGTTCCCGTGGAGCTGACGTTGTAGAGGAAGATGCAATACATTCAACGCACAAGCAGATGCATAGGGTGTCGAGTGGTGATGAGGGCCAGGAAGCAGGATGGGAACTGGGGAGGAAAATGTCAGGTTCTTTAGTCAGGGAAAGGAGCCTGAGCAAGGAACAATTGAACAGATATCCCAGGGAAGGCTGCTCCAGGCACAAGGAAAGGGCAAGGAAAAAGGCTCTCCGACATAGTGTTGGATGAGGAACAAGGAAACCATTTTGGCCAGAGGAGCATAAGTCAAAAGAGAATAGTAGAAGGTAAATCAGAGCAGTAGCTCAGAGCTAGTTCATGTCGGGCCTTTAAGCCAAGGGCTCTCACAGATGTGAGACCGAATTACCTCTAAAGGCCCCACCTCCAAATGCCATCTCATTGGGGGTTAGAGCTTCAAGAGATGAATTTGCGGGGACAGAATTCAGTCTATAGCAACGTCCTCACAAAATTTACAATCCAATGTGGGATATGGACAGTAGTGCAAGCACGATATAAAAAAGAAAATCATGAATTGTGATAAGAGCCACAAGGAACTATGGAAAGGAAAACAAAACAAATGTTGTGAAGTGTTTTGGGGGAGGTAAATCATGGGGAGCGACTTCACTAAGGAAGGGACATACAAACAAATCATCAAAAATTCAGTACCATGAAAAATACCTCATTAAGAACTTTTATACTGATTATGTGTTGAAATAATATTTTGGATATATTGTGTTATATAATATAGACTACTAAGATTAATATTACCCATTTCTTTTTTACTTTTTAAAATGTGACTACTAGAAAAATTTAAATTAAATAAATTTAAAATTTAAGTTAAATTTAAATTATGTGGCTTGCATTGTGTTCCTATTGGAGAGCACTGCCATATACTATTCCCTTCCTGCTAAAGACACCGTTGTGGTAGGAAAGAGTGATTTCCCCAAAGAGGCAAAGTAGGGTGGTAATGGAGACCAATATGGCAGGGGAGGTTGGGAAGTCAAGTTGGCAGAAATACTGACATTTTAAGAATGGGGTAGTCTGCTCATGGTGAAAGGTTTCTTTCAGAGGTGATGAAAATTTGGAATTAGACAGTGGTGATGGTTCATAACCTTATAAACATACTAAAACTACTGAACTGTACACTTGTGTACAGTGTACTGTAAAGTGTACTATAAAGTGTAGAGTTCTAAAGGGTGAATTTCATGGTATGTGAATTACAGCTCAATAAAAAGTAAAGTATAAAAAAGAATAGGACAGTCAAATATCTACAGCATCTGCTGTCACAGAAGAACCTTGAATTTTCAGGAAGGTTCTACTTTCAGGTGGTGTGTGTGTGTGTGTGTGTGTGTGTGTGTGTGTGTTAGGGTAATTAAGGAAAAAGGACTCTTACATGTTTGGGCTGAAATCAGGGAAAGAACCAGAAATCATCTTCACATCAGGGTCAGAAGTGACGTAAAGGAAAATGAGCTTGGGAATTTGCAAGCATGTTGTGTGAGCACTGGAGGACCTCTCACAGGGTATATGACAGGGACTCAAGCAGACAACATACAGAGACTAACGGGGCAGAGGGACTTTCCCTGATATCTGAGTCACTTTGATTATTAGGAAATCAAAATGCAAACTTCTATGATTATATGTTCAGGGTTAGAACCTCCCTTGCATAATGCAAAAAGGATACTCTGCCCTTTGGGCACTCTCCATATCTAGCAGCAACCTGAGGTTGTCCCCAGGGGCAAAAACACACACGGTCAAGTGTTCTCTGTGCACCGTCTCAGAGTTGATTCAGAACATCTTCAGAAGCCAGCTCCAACCGAAGAGTCTTGCTCGTTAAGTCACTGACCTTCTCTGTGCCCCACGTTGGGCTTGGTACTAGGGTTCGCATGATGACCAAGATGGACCCAGTCCCTGCCTTTAAGGGCCTACAGGAACTCAGAGTTTATGGCTGGCACTTTGAACTTTTCCCAACCCTGTTAAATTTCTTATTGGTTATACTGGTATTTTTCTGAGTTGGCAGTCTCGGTCATTGTGTTTGTTTTAACTCAGCAGAATGAAAAAATGGTAATGATTTCAATGACCTCTTACCTCCTCTGTAGTCTGCACAGAAAGGGTGTGTTCATATTCACCTGTGGGCTGTGTGTCTCTTCCAAATCTTCCCTACTATTGATATTTTTTGGTTTGGCTTCTTTTCTCTACAGTCCAGGCACATAAGTCCCTAGTTCTGCTGGCTTCTGTACCTCTGCTATTAGGAAAATGAGTTCTTTGAAAGAATGTTTAATCAAGGAATGATGATAATGTAGCATGGAAGTAACACAGAGAACTGAAAGTCATGGCCAAAGTCTGTCATTTAGTAAAATGCTTATTTAATGAGGAAATAACGGGAGAATGAACATTTCTTAGAAGTGTAGTGGACATCTGTTGTTTTTCCTGATGCATCAGTCAGGATCCCTAGAGCAAGGACATGGCATAGTGGGTGATTGCAAGAAAATTCAGTAAAGGGTGTAGGAGGGGTTTGAGTACCCCATGGCATGTGAAGAAGTCAGGATACACTTTCCTAGGCCTGACAGAGCAAGGAAGGGATTACTGGAAAGGGAGTTGTTGGAATTTAGAAAGGGTAAACAGTGACCTTCAGGCAAGGGATTTGAGCAGTCCACGGTGACCCTGCAGGGAGGGTGCCAGGAGGAATAATCTAGTTTCACATTTCTCCCTTCCTACAACTTCTGTCCCATGCTCTCCATTGGCTGAAGTTGGCCTCCAGAACTGAGATCCGAGAGGGGAAGATGAGAATGGGGAAGGGAGGGTACAGTATCGATTCACCCAAAACCAGCACATCTGCTCATCTCCCATCCCCTCTTCTGGTAATGGGACCTTGCACTGGTTTGGGAGAATGTTATAAGTTAATTTTGCCCCCCCCCATCCCCAAAAGATATGTTGACATCTTAATCTCTACTACCTCAGAATGTGACCCTATTTGGGAATGGGATAGTTACAGAAGGACTTTGCTAAGATGAGGTCATAGTGAAGCCAGGTAGGTCCTTAATCCTGTGTGGTTGGTGTTCTTGTAAGAAGAGGGATATCTGGATGCGGCCACAACCCAGGGATCACTGTGGGGCCACCAGAAGTTGGAAGAAGCAAGGAAGTAGCCTCCTCTAGAGGTTTCGGATAGACCTGCCTGACACCTTGATTTTGGAGTTCTAGCTTCAGAATCTGTAACAATGTGAAACAACTCTTCTGTTGTTTGTGGTCCTTTGTTGAGCAGCCTTAGGAGCTACCCCTTCTCTACCACATATGGTCTTGTCTCTACCACACTGGACAACCCTACCCAGGCTGAGGGAAAGGATGCTTTTCCCCCAGAATGTGGATTTGGAGCAAGAAAATAGGGACATGGACAAGACCTAGATTCAGGTCCCGGCATTGCCTGGTGGAAGTGGAATGAGCCAGTCTCAAAGGAAATGCACACCCCCGGGGGCTAACCTCCCCTAGAGGTTTTCTGAGCAGCTAGGACATCTCAAAGGGATGCCGCCTGAGAGAGCCAGTGCTGTGAGCAAACTGGAACTCATTGCCAACTCTGCTCTGAGAGAGTTGTCATTGTCATTGTCAACCCTGCAACGAGAGCTTTTCGCTAGAACCATTTCGAAGGTATGAAGCTGAGCTTTTCTGACCAAAGCCTAGAGAAGAAGGAGGAATTAGAGAGGTAAGAAGACCCTGGCCTAGCTTCTGCAGGAAGCCAGAATGCCCACCTTAACATAGTCCCACAACAAAGAGGGCCGTGGCCTCCTCAGCACCATGACCCACCAAGGAGGGACTTGGGATTGGCATTTGCCCCAGGGATGAACCACGAAAGAATCATCTCTGCAGTCTGGCCATGGTGCTGTTATTAAAGCACAGATACAACTTGACTCCTGGTTATGCTCTGCAGAGTTCATTGTCTGAGCACCTACAGCATGCTTGGGCACCACAGGAACGGTGTTGATTCCCATCTTCGGTGATGGTGAGCTCTGATGGAGACCTGCCCCAGCAGCCAAGGGCATGTGAAAAAGCATCAGAACCACCTAGGATCTGGGAGAGAGCAGGAAGGACTACACAGATGATCAGATGCTCAAGGAGAGCACCCCCATTCTCACAGACGACTATACTGAAGCTCTGAGAGGTTAAGTAAGCTGCCCCAGATCACACAGCCAGGAAGCCAGAATTCAATGGCTCCAAAGCCCATGGTCTTTCTGCCATGCTAGATCATCCTCTACCCTGGGGGCGAGGCACTTGCATGCCCAGCAGTGCCAGCTTGCTCATTCATGCATGCATCTGTTCAGTGAATGTTATATTGAGTATGTGCTGTATGTATCTGTGTTAGATGCTGGTAGTACGGAACTGGGCTAAATAGTCAAGGTAGTCTAGTGGGGAGAGTGCAGACACAGACTCTTCCTAGGGACATAAATGTGTATTTCACTTCAAGGTGATAAGAGTGCTATGAAAGTCACAAAACACGGAGATTGAGAATTCCAGCTGGAGACTTAAAGCCTGGAGACCAGGGCACACCTCCTCCAGAAGGCAGTACTTCAACCAGCAGTGTTTCAACTGGTCAGCAATTTTGCCCGCATGGGACATTTGGCAATGTCTGGAGACATTTCAGTTGGCTACTGAGATGCTACTAGCATTGAGTAAGTAGACGCCATGGATGTTTCTAAACATTCTATAACGCACAGGACAGCCCCAAAGGATTTTCTGGCCTAAAATGTCAGTGGTGCCAAGACTGAGAAACCCTCACTTAACATGAAAAGGAATAAGCCAGCCCCGTAAAGGGCATCTCCACCCGAGCATTCCAAGTGAATGGAACAGCAAAGGCTATTAATTCCCAGGAAAAGCTTGGTGTTTCAAGTTAGTGAGTACAAGAGAAGGGAGTGAGATGAAAGAGGCCTCTGGTCTTGGGCAGAAGTTTGGGTTTTTACTCTGTACAGTCAAAAACCTTTGATGGCTCTTAAATCAGAGTGGGGTACTCTGTCTAGTCTGTAGAGAAGGGGTTAGAGAGGCAAGAGTGGACTCCCCAAGGCCAGGGTAGCCCAGGAAGAAATGACAGCAAATCTGACTAGCACAGAGGCCTTAGAAAATGAGAGCAGTGGGTTTATCAAGATGCATTTTCAAAGTACCAGCTACAGTGCCAGGAATGAACTAGACATGGAGAGAGAAGGAGGAGAAACAGGGATTAATAGTGACTCTCAGAGATTCTGCTCTTTGCAGGGTGCCAAGTAGAGTGGCTCACCTACACGATGTAGGAGGGGGTCCCAGATCAAGATCTCGGTTTGAGACACATAAATTCCGAGACACTCAGTGGAATTGGGTACACAGGTGATACAGAGAGGAATTGCTCATAGAACACTTTGAGCTGTGGTTCATTCCCAATGTGGGGCTTCCACTTTAGCTTCACCAGGGGTAGGGGTGCTTTAAAAACCACCAGTGCTCAAATATACACCTTAGATCAGGTAACCTGGGCTCCAGGACCTGGTGCTCAAACATCAGTATGCTTTAAAGGTGCTTCTAATGCACAGTGAATGGTTGACATCCAGCGGACTCCCAAGGTGGAATTGTTCTCTCTGTGCACGGCAGCCCACAGTGGGCTGAGAAGCCTCTCCTTTGTGCATCACCCAAGAAACACTCTCTATTTTGTGTCTATTTAAAATTCTATCTCTGCTGCTTCAGTGGTTGGCTGAATTCTACCTGTCAAAACAACAAACTGTTCATAGTCTTGGGTATTCTTGTGTCACCTGTGTTCCAGACCCTTTGTTCTGTGACTCTCTTGTTTATAGCGATGTCAGTCTCCTGGTGAAGCCCCAGGGCTGTTCATCTTTTTCATCCCTTTGAGGATAGAATATATGCAGTCTCTGTTGTGAACTTTCTTCCCAAGTAAGTCCGGGTACCCTCTGCCGCTGTGTACTCAAAGCAGAAGGAAATACATTCAGACCTGGTCTTTCCTGCAAACTCCAGTCCAGTCCCCATTTCCTTTTATTATTATTGGGTGCCCATCATGGAACTTGCTCTGTACCTGGCACTTGGGGATCCCATGATCAATGAGAATGAATGGCCCCTGATCTAGGGAACTCACCCTCTACGGGGTTTCAGCTCAGCAGCATTGACACCTGAGATCAAACAGTTCTTTGCAGTAGGCTGACCTGTGCATGGTATGCTGTAGATCACAGCATTGCTGGCTTCCACCAGCTGGATCCCAACAGCACGTTCCCATGCCTCCCGAAATATCTTCAGACAACGCCCATATATCCCCTGAGAAGCAACATTTCTCTCAGTCAAGAACTGTTTTAAGAGAAAGGAGATTTTTTTTTTAAACCAGCAAAAATGGATTTATTCAAGAATAACAAAGAATAGCAGAGAAGGGCAATCTGGGACAAGCAAGCTACAGCAAAGCCAAAGGCAGTCCCTAGGAGGAAGAAGATATTAAGCATAAAGCTTATGAGCTTTATGAGCATCTTTGCTCATAAAGGCTGGTAAAGGTGATGAAAGGGGCATCAACAAGAGAGATCTAATTTAACTTGATAGAGGTAAGAGCTCAACATGGAGACTACCTGTTCCAGCCCAGGAAATAGCTGGTATTATTTCCACCATGATGCTTTCTCTGATTGCTTATTGTCTTTTGTCTCCTCCAGTCTACTATGTAGCAGTCACTGATTATGTCCTATGCAGCCAGGTGCCATATTAAGCATTTGGCATGCCTTATTTCACTTTATTCTCATCACTACCCTATAACCGTAATGGGTACCACAAACTACTTTAGATTCGCTGTGTAAGTAAATTGCCTTTTTAACCGATTGTTTTGCATATTCATCTTGTAAACTAACTAGAATAAAAGCTGAGACACTCATGACTTCCACTTTTTCTTTATCCCTTCGACAACAGCCTTCTGCTTCAATTACCACAATCCCTTTGGCACTGCCATTGCCTTCTTCATTGAGTCCTTCCTATGGGCCCTCCAAAGTCACACCACCAAATTTCTCCATATCTCACATTTTTTCTTTTGATCTTACTATGCCCTAGAGCTACTCTCCCATCCTGCTTCTTGCTTTTTCCACCAGTGTTGTTAAGACTCTGATGTTGCCCATTAACACCATCTCCTCACCATCTTTGCACTGGAGCTCCTTCTCATACCCTCTATTGAAGCAATCAGTAATTCTCCAATCGGTAATTCCCAGGGCCCTGAAGCCAGAGATATCCTGTCATCCCATTCAATCTTTCCTCCATATTGAATGTTGTTTATCACTCTTTTCTTTGGAAATCTTCTCTTCCTTGGGATCCTACACTATTGCAGATCTACCTTCTACCTCTGATCCTGTGGACTTGGGTGGACTCCATTGCCCAGTTCCTTCACTCCACTGTCCTAATCTCTATATTTTTCTCTCACGTGTCACTTTAGCTTCCAGAGCTTCATTACCCCATCTATGTGGAAGATTAACCCAGTTGTATCTCCAGTCTTGGGCTCATTCTTGCATTTTAGCCTCCCTTCTCCAAATCCATCTGGACACCTCCAGCTGGATACAACCATGGCATCTCAAATTTAACATGTCTCCAACAAAAGGTTTTATCTTTTCTTCAAAGTCAGAGTCTCCTCCCTCAGTCTCTCAACATCTGTTGTTTCTTAGTTGTAAGAATCATTCTCAGACCCTCGGAATTATTCTCTACATTCATTTGTTCATGAATTCATTCCTTGAGCCTATTGTAGGCACCGAACTTTACACATTGCCGTCCTCACAGAGTCCACAATCCATCCGGCAAGACAGATGGGCAAAAGGAACTACAAAGGGCTTTGATGAGTATTACAGGAGGGAAAGTCCAGTGTGTGGTGGATCTTTTCACTTCTACTCTACCTAAATCCAAGAGCTAGCAAGTCCTCTGATTCTTCCACCATGAAGTCCCTTTAATTCACTGCCTGTTCTCCAAACCCATGGCCTCTGCCCCAGCCTCCTGGGTGGTCTTCTCTCCTGTCACTCTGCCCACTTCTCTGAACACTCACGTGCTGCACTGCCTTATAATGTCCTGGGTTTCTTTTTATCTCCCCCGCCACACTACAAGTTTATTCAATGTAATGAATGCATGCCATTTGTCACTGTATTCCTAGTACCTGGCACAGAGCACTCAGTGATTATTCATTGAAATAATGAAGGAATGGATTCTAATCCCCCTCCCACACTACCAAAAACATCATAAAACTCAACAATACACAAGGTAGGTTTGGAGCAACAACCTGAAAGTAGCCAAGTGATAGCCCCTGGGCACAGCTGGGAATATTTGGAAAACAGGGACTGACTCCATGAGAAATGATAAGGCATCTTGCACGGGGCACCCATGGCTTCTCATTGGACACATAATAGCCCTGCTCATGGAGAGCAGACACAGGAAAGTCCCTGGTCGTTCAGTCCTCAGGGTTCTCTGGAGCTACCAAGGCAAGCATTGCTAGGTGACAGAGCTCTCTTTTTATTGCTGAAAGGCAGCTTTACCATAGGACCCTGGGTCTGAATGTGGAAACCAAAGATGCTTGGGGCAGCTTAGCAGAAATATTTGGCAGTCATTGCCCCTTTCCCTCAGGGGGGCCTACCTGCCATTTCCCTGTCTGCATTGTATGTGGGTTTCTTAAATTCTAGCATGGCTGCTTACTTATTTTATGTTATATGATCTTAGTTATCTCTTGAAAGCCTCAATTTCTTCATCTCTGAATGGGATGAGTAATAGAAATTATCTCATCAATCCCTTGATCATGGTTGTTCTAGAATATGTATATTGGGCATGTTCTCACTATTCATTCTACTTTTTGTATATATAAAGCTTTTCATATTTAAAGGAAATGATCTGATAAGGTGTCTGTGAGAATTAAATGAAATTAGGCATGGTAATACTAATCACAGGGCCTGACACATAGAAGCCTCCAATAAAAGGTAGCTCTTTGTAGTACAGTAAAAACCATTACCCATGCCTTCAAAGTCTTTCAGTGCTGATAGCACCACCCCTATTTATAGGTGTGTTTGTGGTGTGTCTTACTCCAGTAGGATGAAGTTTCATGAGGGCAGAGATTTCACTTATCTCTATCTTCTCTTGTATCTCAAATGCAAGCAGTAGACAACCAGTAAGTGGCTAGTAAGTCATGAACTGTGTCAACCCCTGTGAGAAGGGCAATGGTAGGGGTCATCTCTGTTGCTATTGCTACAGGCCCTCAGTCATTCCAGTTCTATAAATAAGGCATGTATTATGATCCAGACTGCAGCAGCAAAGATCCAGATCCTGGTGTTCTGGTGGGTGGCTATGGCTTTGAAGGAACAGATTCACATAACAACAAATTTCGGATTGTGAAGAGCAGATTGGGTCCAGAATGGGGATGGAACAGTTCCATAAAAAAACAGCCAAAGAGGGACACCTGGGTGGCTCAGTTGGTTAAGCGACTGCCTTCGGCTCAGGTCATGATCCCGGTGTCCTGGGATCGAGTCCCGCATCGGGCTCCTTGCTTGGCAGGGAACCTGCTTCTCCCTCTGCCTCTGCCTGCCACTCTGTCTGCCTGTGCTCGTTCGCTCTCTCTCCCTCTCTCTCTGACAAATAAATAAATAAAATCTTAAAAAAAAAAAAAAACAGCCAAAGAGCTGAACAAGCACTGTGGAGTTGCCACAGCAGCCAGCTCTCCACTGTGTGTGACAACGATGGACCATGTTATTGGATGACTTGAGGTCAGCATATCTGGAGCAATTTTGACTTGAAACTGACCCTTATTCCAGATTCCTTATTCCAGAGCTTCATTACCCCACCTATGTGGAAGATTAACCCACTTGTATCTCCAGTCTTAGGAGATACCTTATTGTGTAAGACAAGACACTTGAATCATTGAGGATCCAAGTGGTGATTTGAATTTTGTAACCTTTCTATATGGGTCAAACAGCACCACTACTTAATTACTGTTTTAAATAGCTTTATAATATTAAAGACTCATTACTTAATTCCATGACTTTTGAATTGTCATTTTTTCAAAGGATATATAAATCTAGCTTTTAAATTAAATTTCAGCACAATATGTGAAAAATAAATAAGTAAATAAAATGTGAACCATGAAAACAAGCAGCTGTGTCTCCCACCACAGGTCAGATTAGTTACACAACCTCATCCCTTAGCACCACCACTGCCACCCCCACCACGACCTGGACACAGATGTAGACTCAGAAGGAAAGGCGGCTGCTAAACATTTTGCCCAAAGCAAGATCCTTATAACTCAGTGCCCTCAAAAGACTCTCTCTCCAATAGAAAAACTGAAAAGACAACTCAGAGAAAAGAGCCAAGACTGAGAGGAATCAAGGGAGAAAATTCAAGAGACCAGAGTGGTTACACAGGGAACACTCAGATGAGGCCAGAGTTTAGCAAAGCAAGAGCCTTAGGTACACATAGCACAGAACAAAGTGTCTCAATACAGGAGAAGCCCTACACTCACCTGTAAGAAAAGCATCTGTAGACAAAAATCCCAGATTAAGGGATTCCTGGGTGGCTCAGTTGGTTCAGGGTCTGCCTTCAGCTCAGGTCATGATCTTGGGGTCCTGGGATTGAGCCCTGAGTTGGGCTCGCTGCTCAGCGGAGAGAATGCTTCGCCCTCTGCCTCTGTCCCTCCCCCTGCTTGTGCTCTCTCTCTCAAATAAATAAAGAAAATCTTAAAAAAAAAAAAACAGATTAGACTGGCCTACAGAAGCCAGTTAACCACAGAAAGAGAACGAGGTAGTCAATGAAAGGTCATAACACAAATGGACAAAAGGGGCAGGACACCACTGAATGAGGTCAGGGAGCTGGCCTTCATGATTAGTACAGAAGGCAAAACTACCAAACTCTTCTTTTGTTTGTGTCTCCTTTGCCAGGATTATTAGACAGGACAAGATGAGGAAAAGGGAAAAATCATTATATTTCATGAAGCATCGACTATGTGCCATGCAGCATACATATATCATAATCTTATTTAATCCATAGAACAGGTACCAGTCATGATTCCTGCTTTACATATGAGGACAGTTAACCCCAGAGAGTGAAGCAAGTTGTTCAAGGACCCAGAGCCAGTGAGTGATCTAATACTTTCATTTAGATACTGTGCACTTTAAGAGTGAAGCTTTGTATATGTGGTTCTCTCTTTTTTTTTAAGGTTTATTTATTTATGTGAGAAAAAGGGAGAGAGAGAACGAGTAGGGGAGGGGCAGAGGGAGAGAATCTGAAACAGACCCCCCCCCACTGCGTGGAGCACTGTGCCTGATACAGGGCTCCATCTCACGACCCAGGCGATCACTACGATCACTACCTGGGTACCGATCACTACCTAGGTTTCACCTAGAGTCAGACATCTAACCGACTGAGCCACCCAGGTGCCCCTGTGTATGGGTTTCTCTTGAGGGGCGTGGAGGGCTTGGGGAGAGGAGGTTGTGGGCCAACAGCTCACTGCTGACCCCATTTAAGTTTGCAGTCAGTCGCACCTCCCTGGACCTCTGTCATACAAGCTGAGGTTTAAGATGGCCTCCTCCATCCAGAGAGCTGGTTTTCAGAGCCTAATAGAAGGGGAACCACTTCTGTCCCACTTCCTATGTTTCCTTCAATATGGAGGAATATCTGTTAGTGTGACACTCCCGGTGGCTCTCTGTCTCCTGCTCTCTTCTTCCCTGAAGAGATGGGGCAAGGTGTCTGCTGAGTTTGAAGGAACAGGACAAGAGGTAAAGCTCTCTTGTTTCTCTAGAAGAAGAGCCAAGGGACAATTCAGAGTAACTCACAAACTCACCATCTCAGAGCCCTCAGGACTGAGAAGTGAATCAGAGTTCCCAAGAGGCCAGAGTTCCACACAGAAGCTTTCTGCTCTTCCT
>RCUC01162391.1:0-28943 GCA_003697995.1 Taxidea taxus jeffersonii | reverse complement strand
TATATATATATACCACATCTTCTTTATCCATTCATCTGTTGATGGACATCTAGGTTCTTTCCATAGTTTGGCTATTGTGGACATTGCTGCTATAAACATTTGGGTGCATGCGCCCCTTCAGATCACTATGTTTGTATCTTTAGGGTAAATACCCAGTAGTGCGATTGCTGGGTCATAGGGTAGCTCTATTTTCAACTTTTTGAGGAACCTCCATGTTGTTTTCCAGAGTGATTGCACCAGCTTGCATTTCCACCAACAGTGAAGGAGGGTTTCCCTTTCTCCACATCCTCACCAGCATCTGTCATTTCCTGACTTGTTAATTTTAGCCATTCTGACTGGCAGAACACAGTATTTTCAAGCTTTCTTCATTTGTCTACCACTTTGATAATTTTTGTAACATTCATGTGTTATCTGTAGTATTATTTAATTAGATTTTATTTAATTAAATTCCTTTCTCACATTTAGGTACATTTACTTTATTTTATTATTATTTTTTTCAAAGATTTTATTTGACTGAGACAAGCAGGGGGAGTAGGAGAGGGAAAGCAGGCTTCCCACTGAGCAGGGAGCCCGATGTGGGGCTCAATCCCAGGACTCTGGGATCATGACCTGAGCTGAAGGCAAACACCCAACCACCTGAGCCACCCAGGCACCTCTGCAGTTTTATTTTTCTATATGGTTTATCCATTATCCATTTGTATAGTCAGTCTCTCATTTTTTTTTAATCCCCCCCATCCCTTCAGTCTCTCAGTTTTATTTCCTTAAAAAATACAAAGCTAGTATTATTAGAATGTATTCATATGTATGTAGGCTAGTATGATGGTATGTTACATATACTTCCAATATAATTATATATAAGTGACTGCTGAAACATATACATATACACATAGCTATTAAAATAAAAATGTTTTCCATTTGACACCTGAAATAATTTTATATACCAACAGAGGTATGTCAAGAGGGGAAAAATGAATTGTAGGTTCAATATACATTTTATTTTAAACTATCAGCCTGTGGGATAGTTAATATTTTCTCAATTTTGAGTGTATTTCTATTGATTTTTAAAACATTTCTGCCTTAAAAAAATGTTTTTTCCTTAGTACTTCCTAATCACTACCACATCACTAATTTATTCCTTGGTGAGAATTGGCCTAAGAAGATTTGTTCTAAATAACTGATGTTATTTTCTCTAAGATCATGGGAGTTTTGATGCAATAGAGAAATGTAACAGGTTAATATTTTGGTAGTCTCAGAGAGGTTGCATCAGGGCATTGGTGCTGGGTGTGAGAGATAAAAGGGTGACAAATGCAAATTTTTTAGAGGTTGTAGGTACTCAGATCCACATTCCTTGCACCACATTATTCAACCTAGGGTAGAAAGTATCATTTTCTCCAGCACTACTTTGTCTCATTTTCTTTTTTTTTTAATATTTTATTTATTTATTTGATAGACAGAGATCACAAGCAGGCAGAGAGGCAGAGAGAGAGAGGAGGAAGCAGGCTGTCCACAGAGCAGAGAGCCTGATGCGGGGCTCGATCCCACGACCCTGGGATCATGACCCGAGCCGAAGGCAGCGGCTTTAAACCACTGAGCCACCCAGGCGCCCCAACTTTGTCTCATTTTCACAAACAGGTCCTTTGTGTAGGTACATTTAACGCACTTATTCACTTGGTTTAATGCCATTTTGTGTTTGTCTTTCCCAACTGATAGTGAAATCCTTGAGGGTAGCTAGAGCTCCCACCTATTAATCCTGTCTTTGCCAAATAGCAAATGTTCAATAAATGTCAATTAAGTAAATTAGCAAGCAGATCTTCAAAGGCCTTTGCATTTTGTGACTGTCTTCTTTTTTTTTTTTTAAAGATTTTTTTTTTTATTTATTTCTTTGTTAGAGAGAGAGAGCGAGCACAGGTAGACAGAGTGGCAGGCAGAGGCAGAGGGAGAAGCAGGCTCCCTGCCGAGCAAGGAGCCCGATGTGGGACTCGATCCCAGGACGCTGGGATCATGACCTGAGCCGAAGGCAGCTGCTTAACCAACTGAGCCACCCAGGCGTCCCTTGTGACTGTCTTCTTGAGCCTAGTGAAAGTAATGGCCAGCAAGGTCTGTGCCATTCTCCCTATAGAATTTCTTTTTTTTTTTTTAAAGATTTATTTATTTATTTGAAATACAGAGATCAAAAAGGGGGAGAGAGAGGGGGAGAGAGAGAGAGAGAGAGAGGGAGGAGGAAGCAGGCTCCCCGCTGAGCAGAGAGCCCAATGCAGGGCTCAATCCCAGAACCCTGGGATCATGACCGGAGCCAAAGGCATAGGCTTTAACCCACTGAGCCACCCAGGCACCCTCTCCCCATAGAATTTCATGAGCAAATTGGTTCTCATCAAATGCTTGATGACCAGGTAAAAAGGAAGTGTGGAGGAGGACCAGCTGCCTCACTCCTTGGTGCCCAAGCTCAGGATTTAGCTTTATACTTCAAAGACATTTGGCCAAGTGAAAGACATTCTGTGTTCTCTGATGAATAACCCCAGTCTTCAACTGTGGAGACTTGCCTTTGTAAAGATAAGAAATTAGGAGTTTGAGGGAGAATTTGGGATATTCACCTTGGCACTCCTTTGTTGATCTCATTTTTGCATTCAGGATCAAAATTCTTTTCTTTTCTCTAGACATTCATATTTCTGATGGTTGAAAGTTTCACATGACCTGTATGTTTTGAATAACCTAAATATATGTGTTCCTCTAAAAATGTGAAATTATTTAATTTAATAAATAATTTTTCAGCGGTTTATATATTCCCATATGAAGGTTATTATTTTAAGGGATTCTCTCCAAGAGTACAAATTTAATTTTTCGCAAACTTCTAGTAAGAAAAACTCCACTTAAATGACAATCTGAACTTGTTCAGAGGGAGAGACTTGTGTCATCCTTGCCTATCTAAACCTATCAAGGTCTAGAAGCAGAATTTTCCTCTTTCTCAAGAAATAATTAGGTAGAGACAGGCTTAGTTAAACATGCCAGCTTGCTGGCTAGTGATGGGTGTCACAACCTAAAAGACCAAAACAGCACAATAGCTTAGAGAAAACCTGGTTTCCTTTTAGATACTTAGTTTTAGTACTTATTATGATACCTGCAATTTGCTTCAAAATACCTTGAGATAGCTGTGTGTTTCATGTTAATTCAAACTCTTCTAGGGGGAGGGTGGCAAGTCTACATTTAATCAGAGTAGCTACTCTCTACAGGTGGCTGCTGCAAGCATTGCTTCTACTTCTGGTCAACCCTAGAGATTTCACTAATCAGCATTGTGAATGTTAGAAATCAGTTTTCTTAGATGAAATTAGTGTGTGGTTGATCAGCAAAATGGATTTAACACTTAGTCCCCCATGAGAGAAATTAGTGGTATTTATTCAGGATGAAGTGACTTATTTTAGAGACAGGTGCCACTATTGCATGAAGAAGGTTTAAGAAAACTACCAAGTATTGTAGCTTTGGGCAGGGAGCCTGAGCCGTCCTGCCCTTAATGGCCTTCCACTGATTGAATCAGGATCACTCGGATTACTTAGGATGATATTCTTTGTTTAAAGTCAACTAATTGTGGACTTTAATCAGCAATTCCTAGAGTGTTTAATTGAAAAACTGGGGACTGTAGTTAGCCAAGTTGAGACATCAAAAAGACCATCATGTCCCTTCTTGGTTTTATAGGTAGCCAAGGCAGACTTGGTGCCAATCATTCCTGTCTGGGCCTTCTGGGTGGTCTAATTATAATAAGACATTACTGTGCTTAGTCTCAGGGTTTGTTTGTTTGGTTTCTTTCATTATTCTTTTGTTCATGTTCATAAAAATAAAAAAAATAATGTTTCTAACGAGATTATTTTAAATAGCTTATCTTAACCTTAGCATTTTTTCCTCTTTAAAAACCTTTGTGGACCTTCAAAATGGGCTTCTCCAGTCCAATTCTCTGATGGAAAGAGGCTTTCTCTCCAGATACATTTTTCTGGGTATGTGCCACTCTTCTCTATTCTATTCAATGCAGTCCTGGCATCTGAGATTGAATGGCACTGAGACAAGTGTGGGTTTAGAGTCTCATGGAATCTCATGGAATTACATAGAGTCCAAGTTCCAAATCTTTCTTACGAGCTCTGAAACCTTAGGCAAATTATTTAGTCTATTTGAATCCTTGATTTCCTCATCTATAATCCAGAGGCACTGACAATAATCTCCTTTAAGAATTGTTATGAAACTCAGAGGTAGCCTTGGGAAAGTGACTGAAACATAGTAGACTCTTTTTTTTTTTTTTAAAGATTTTATTTATTTATTTGACAGACAGAGATCACAAGGAGGCAGAGAGGCAGGCAGAGAGAGAGGAGGAAGCAGGCTCCCCGCTGAGCAGAGAGCCCTACGCGGGGCTCGATCCCAGGACCCTGAGACCATGACCCGAGCCGAAGGCAGAGGCTTTAACCCACTGAGCCACCCAGGTGCCCCAGAAACATAGTAGACTCTTAATACATGACTATAGTCATCATTTAACCAACTACTGTAGGGGTGCCTGGGTGGCTCAGTCGGTTAAGCATCTGCCTTCGGCTCAGGTCATGATCCTAGGGTCCTGGGGTCAAGTCCCACATTGGGCTCTTTCCTCAGCAGGGAGCCTGCTTCTCCTTCTCCCTGCCACTCCCTCTGGTTGTATTCTCTCTGATAAATCAATAAATAAGATCCTAAAAAATATATAGTCAACAACTGTACCTTCTTCTATACTAAATGCTCTAATCAGTACAACAAACAAACAGCCAGAACACTAAGATGAAGGAAAACCTGGTGTTAATAATTCCAGCATAAATATTATCCACATAAAAATGTCAAATTTATTCTATTGATAAAGACCAAAGGATATTCATTATCCAATTTGTAGTAATAAACCGTTCATGGTATTGAATATTCTTTCTACCTTTGTTTGAGTTGAGGAACGTGTATTTATCACATTTTCTAGCCTTTATTATTGATCTCAAAAAATTGTCAGTCCTAAAAAAATGTTTCAGAGCCTGGATTTCAGAGTAAGCTGCTTTTTCTATGCTGTTTCAAGTTCTTTTTAAAATTTGTATTTATTAACTAAATATAGCCAGATTTTTGCTAATGTAATCTATATTTTATCTTAGCATTAAACACAAAACATGGGAGATAGTAACATGAACCAGGCTTTTTACAGTTGATAAAATATAATTCCCATTCCTCTAAGTTTTTAAATTTTTGATATCCTTTAAGTCTAATATTTGCTATGCTTTAGGTCCTAAAAAAATATGTTCCTGAGTTCTTTGATTAGTGGCAGTAGGAAAAAACCAATTGACAAGGCAATATCACACTCTTTGCATCAGGCATGATCTTGTATCTCAAAATATTTTGACTTGAAAGTCAATAAATTTAATGATTTTAGAAACATTGCCGTACTATAGGATTTGGTAATGAATCTTACAGAAAAGAGCAGCTTGAGATAAAGTTAGATGTAGAAATTAATCTTGCTGACTCTTGTCTTCCCTGATTTTCTACCTTCCTAATCATTATTATTATCACATAGTCATTGGGTTGGTTATGTCAGGCCTCAATGTCCCAATGTCCCAGGCCTCAAAACTTTCTTGCCCACCTTGCTGCAAAGGCCAAAATGTATTCACTGCATGACTGTTCCTATAGGTTCCTCTTCTCAACCAAACCCAGGGTCATCTCTCTCTCCCTCCCTTCTTTCCTTCTTCTTATTTTGGACAAATAATTGATTTTTCTTTTCAGGTTCATAGCATGAGGCAGTATACTAAGTCCTGGGATATAGAAATGAAAAGGCATGGACCCTGCCTTTAGCAAGTGCACAAAACAGAGAGGAAGTAGATAGTGAAAACAACATATAATAATTTCTATAGTGGATATCTGTGTAAGGTGCATAAATCATAGGTATTCAGGAAATTGGTGAATTCCAAGGAACTAATCCTTAGGGGAGGGTGTCTAAATCAGTCTGGCTGCCATAATGAGGTACCACAGACATATATTTCTCACTGCTCCAGAGCCTGGAAGTCTGAGATCAGGGTGCCAGCATGGTTGAGTTCTGGTGAGGGCCCTCTTCTGGGTTGCAGATTCACAACCTATCCTTGACGGAGAGCAGAGAGGAATCAAGCTCTCCTGTGACTCTTACAAGGGCACTAATCCCATTTGCAAGGGCCCCACGCTTATGATCTCCTCCAGTCTTAATCACCTCCTCAAGACCCCACCTCCTTATGCCATCACATTGACTAGGGGAATAGAGTTGCAACATAAAAATTTGGTGGGGACATAAGCATTCAGTTCCTAACAGAGAAATAGGAGTTTGCAGACAAATAAGGCAAGGTAGGAGTGGTGTGTGTGTGTGTGTGTGTGTGTGTGTGTGTGCACGCGCGCGTGTGTCCGGGGTGGAGAGGGATAGACTAGGGCTTTCCAGGTGGAGGAAACTGCATACCCCAAAGCTGAAAACCTGGAAACAAAAGCTCAAAGCTCTATCATAGGGAAACTTCAAATAATTCAAGACTTCTAATTCAGCAAATGGAGGAAGGGTAGTTTGTCGGTGTGGAATAGAGGAGGAAGAGATAAAACTTGAGGGTAGAGAAGGGAAGAGAAACTTGCATGTTATCATTTTGATGGGGGCTATTAGCAATTTTAAAGCAATAGTGTCAAATTAGTCATGTTTGAACTCAGTTAGAGGTGGTGAAGAATAGAGCCAAAAAAGCCATTTTAAAGGTGTTGGCAGTAATTTGAGTTCAGGATAAAGAAGAGAGGTGAGTATTAACAAACTCATTCATCCTTCAACACATGCTTATTGAGGATATCTGATGTGTCAGGTATGGGGGCTACAGAAATGCCTATGAATTATCTCTTCACTCATAATGCTTCTAGGCTAGTGGGAAATTAGGTGCCTAAAAAGATTCTTCATATTATTTTTCAGATCGTCTCCTTTGGAAATTCAATGTGTTGTAGGCAAAAGAGTCATTGGATCAGACTGGGATTCAAATTCTGCTTCTGCAACTTTCTACTTGGAAAACTTTGGGCAAGCTCCTTGCCCTCGTCAGTAACATGAAGGTGAGGGGTGGAAATGTATGCAAAGGACTCAGAACAGTGCTGATACACAACGCTGTCACCTCTCAGCCCCCAGTTTAGAGCTAAAAGGAGAAAGAGACAACAGGGCAGGAGCTGAGCAGTGGGTGGGATGGGGTGACAATGAGTACTCTACGTAGGATTGACAACTCGCCTGGGTGGCCAGTACCAAAACAGTGTTCAAGAAAGAGTCTGTCCTTCCCTCCTTATTTCTTTCTGGCTCCTGAAATAGTAGCAGTCTGAGAGGAAAGTCAGTTATGTCCAATACAGAAGTTGCTGTAATTTGTCTGCCGTGGCGTGGATTGTCCCCTCTTTTTGATTTCTCCATTCCCAAAGCTGGTGACCTTTGACTTCAGCGATGCCTAGTCCTCTCTACTGCATACAGTCATGTTTGACACAGGAGGAAAGAGACTAGATACTTCAGGGCAGAGAGTGAGTTCACGGGAGCAGGAGGCTAGTATGAAAATACAGAGTGGAAAACAGAAAGCAGAAAGGACCAATGGTTAGAGATAAGGAAATGGTAGGATAATAACATTCATTTCAGGAGGAAGGCTTCGGACTGGCCTCTCTTGACATTTTACATATTAAAGGCTTAGTAATTGATGATTGTCAAAATTCATGATTCTGAGGCAATAGAATGGTCCTGGCATTAGCTGAATGAGAAGCAATTGAGCACAAAATGATCTGTAGGTGAATAGTGCTCATCTGACAAATGCCTCTGGTCTGGGGACAATTCATAATCATTGTCCTTCAAATATGGGTCTCACATTAAAGAAAGAGATTCTCTATAAAACAATATGAGGCCTCCCACATGAGGATGGATAAGATCTGAAAGACAGTTCTTTTTGGAGATTGCAATCTAGGAAGTCAAGAGTGTCTCCTCCAGAGTTGCCATGGCAACGTCTCCCTCTTTTGACACAAAGGAAGATAGAGGTCATGTTGGTGGGCTGGTTAAATGTTGTTCTGGTCATGTCTTTTATTTCCATGGGGGAAAAGAGAAAAAGGCAATAGGCAGGAAGAAAAAATAAGAACAGAAAATAAAATAAAAGAGATAAAGGAATTCCTGTGAGTGATTTTCCAAATAGGTTTTGTTATCGAAGGATTCATATTAATTCAGTTGGGTTTAAAGTCTAATAAGAATCCAAAATGAAATCTCTGACACTTGAAGGTATAATGTGTTCAAGTATAAGATGATGCAATGGCCACTTTTGTATCAGGGAGAGGAACTTTAAACTAGATGACAAGGAAGAGAGGAGGCTACAAAAGCCATCACTTAAGATTTAGAGCAAGTGAAGGAAGAGGTTTTCCTTAAATTAATACAACTTCTTTTGATGATTTCTACTCACTTTTAAAACCCACACTTTAGAATTATATAAAACCCCCATTAAATTAGAGAATGGGGTGATACCAGTTCCTATGAGGAAAATAGAACCACAGAGGTAATTTATCAGAGTTCAGTATAGTGAACTAGTTGCAAAGGTATTGGAAAAACAGAAGAATAAAGGGGACCTTATGCTGTGTTTATTTTGCAGATACACACTTGCATACGTCTACATATACAGTAAAGGACAGAGAGGAAATCTAAAGATTAGCAAACATGGGATTTACATCTTGAAGTGTCAGAGGGAGAAGGTAGTGCCATAGGACTCCACAGGTGCTTGGCAGTTGGTGGGAGCAGTAACCATGGGAAAGGCAGACTGGCAGGAGTTAAGACCTCAGAAGAGATAAGCCGCTGCTGGAAATGCCATCCAAATCAAACAATCTTTAGTTTTCCAGTCTTCCAGCAGTGCCCCCCATTGACTAAACATAACAAGCATTATTCAAGGGAGCCTGGGAAGCTCAGTTGCATGGATCAGCCTCCGATAATGTAGAGCAGAGGAAGGGTGTCCAGTGGGTCTTAGAGACAGGTAAATAAATCAGCAAAGAAAGTGTGGGAATGTGAGAGAAGGCTAGCATCATGGGCTAGTGAAAAGTCTGGATTATACAATACTTGAGAAGAAATGCTCATGTATTATTTCACAGTGCATACTATAGACATTTTATTTAGGGATTTGAGATCTTCCTAAAAAGGCCAGGACCTTGGATTTGAAGGGTGTCACTTTTTATAGTATATAATCAAAGACAACATCGTTCAAGTCAGGGCAACTCTTTTTAGTATCAAAATGAGATTTACCAGGATAATAAATTTGGAAAATGAAATGAATTTCTTTCCTGAATAACTAGTTGCACATGTAAACTATTGCAAATAAATAAACACAAACTCCAATTCAGTTTTAAGAACTTACAGAAAAGTGATTGCAGTTGAGCTGCAAGAAAAAACCAGTTGATTGTTGATATTAGCTCTGTGCTGGAATAGAGATATCTAGAATAGGTGGTCTGTTAGGATAGATGTATGCTAGAAAAGACAGATATCTTCCTGGAGCAACTAATGCTCTGGGCCAAAACCAGAGCCAGACAAAAGGTAAAGCGGCGAAGGCAAATTTTACTTAGGAACCCTTGCAATAGGGAAGAGTCATTGCTGTATAGAACTGTGCTCCATTTCTAACACAAGGACAATGGATAGGATAGCCAAGAAGCAGGATAGAGGTCAGTAGATAGAAACTTACTAAGAGGAAACAGCAAGGATAGGGGGATTCTGGTGAAACTAACTTGACAGGATTCTTGTTGAAGGCAGGCCAGGGTGATGAGATGTTGAGGATGCTGGATCAGGAAGTTGATCAGATATCATGCAGGGGTGGATTTTCAAAATTGACCCAGAAGTATTTTTGGTAAAACTGGCTAAGCGTGCCATCACTGGGGCTAGTCAAAAAAGAGCTTAGAGGAGCCTGACCAAAGTTTGGTTAAGGACAGAATCTTGTCCTCTGTTAGCAAAAATTTCATTATGTAGAAACAAAATCTACCTTCTGGAGTTTTCCTCCCTCATTTTGAGTTCTGCAATCGAGGCTCACTGAGAGCAAGAGTAATCTCTTTGCTCTGTGACATTCTTTTATATGTTAAAAGATAGAAGGCAAACACTCCTGACCTTGACCTTTTTCAGGTTCAACATCTCTAGATTCTTCACAAATTCCTTCACTGACTATTCTGGTTGGTTTCTCTGCCATGCTTATTAAGGTTGTATACTTGAGACAAACCCGAGGCTCACTTATTTAGAGGCTATATCACATTCCCTAATGATGGGGAGGTTCAATCTCTGTCGCTCAGGGTAATTTGTAACCCTGTTACTTCAACCAGTTTGGCTACATATTTGTTAGTGTTCTCTATTAGATTGAGCATGAAAATCAGGGATCATGCCTTGACCATTTATCGTACCTTCCACAATGCTTAGGATAATGTGTGTAAATAAAGGGTAGCAGTAGATAGCCTATAGAAGGAACCCAATCAGCAACCCACTAAAGATCCTGATTCCATGTTCTACCCACAACTCTTGTGCCCTTCCACATCTTTTCCTCATGTGGTACCCTCTTGCCTGGAATGGTCTTTCCTTTTAATCTTCATGGAGAACTCTTTCTCCTTCAAGATTCAGCTCAAGTATCACCCATCCTCCCTAGTTACCCTTGGCCTTCCCAACCCTAGAAATCTGACCCTCCAAAAGCAGAATACATTTCTCCCTGACTTGTATGCCTGTGGCATAAAATTCATTCTCAGTTATTTAGAAAGAATCTTTGGTTTTGGAGTCATTCCGGTTTATGTTTGAATTCAGTTCCATTATGACTTACGGTCTTACAAATCTATTTAGTCTTCTTAGGGCTGCTGAGTGTTTTGTTTTAATATGACTTTAGGATAATATTTATTTTTACTGAGTTCTTAAAGGGTTAAATAAAATAAACAATTTTGAGAACTTTGCCCAAAGCCTGGCACATAGCAGGCACTCAATTTTTATCTATCATCATGGCATTTATATCCTTGTATTTTAGTTTTGTAGGCAGTTGTCTACCTGCTGGGTTTTAATTGATTCTTACTTTGTATGCCCAGAATAAAGCTAAAAACATTTACCAAATAAAACGTTTTTCTTTTTATTATACAACTACTTCCATGACGCTGAATACTTTATATCGGCATTATCCAGTCTGGTAGCCACTAGTCACATATGGCTAGTTATATTTAAAATAAAGTTAAATACAATTAAAATTCATTTCTTCAGTCAAACAATATTCATAAGTGGCTGGTGGTTACTATATTGGACAGTACAGATTTAGAACATTTCCATCATCACAGAAAGTTCTTTTGGACAATGCTGCTCTAGATTGTAATAGAACTGCTGTAAACTCAACACAATATTTCCAGCTTGGTCAGTGATCTCCTCCACTATTGTGGATCCTGTATTTCTAACAGCCCAACTGTGGCTCCTTTATACTTTTGGGCAGTGAAATCATACAAGTAATTCATGTAAAATCGACAATCAGCTAAATTCCCAAGTACTTTGATTTTTTTTTGTTGTTAGGTGCTTTCATAATATTTTGGAAGTATTGATTATATCAAAGGTTGGCAACTTCCTTTGTAAGGGGCCAGATACTAAATATTTTAGGCTTTGGAGGCCATACAGTCCATGTGGCAGCTATTCAACACTGCAGCTGTGGCATGAAATTAGGCTCCGACTCTGTGTAACAGAATGGGCGTGACTGTTTTATTGCAAACCAGGCTGTGGGCAGTAGTTTGCAACCCCTGCTCTATTTTCACAGATGTCACTGCTTCTCCTGTGGTGACTAAGCCAGTCTCTCCAGGCGCCTTCCCTTTGCTCCCATCTAGATCAAAATAAGTCTATCTCTAAACATTCATTTTTTTCTTTTTTCAGATTGAAGAGAATCCAATCTCAGTTGGTACTGGAGGCCCCTTTTTTCAAAGCTTTAATCAGAATTCCGAGGGTTGACACAACCCCCAGAGGAGAAGGAAATATTGAGAAGAGCTAACCCCAAATGCTCATTGTATTCCAGGCATTGTGCAAACATGTTACACGAATAAACTCATTTAGACCTCATGACAGCCTACTTCACTGATGGGGAAACTGAGGCACAGAGAAATTGAGTAGTTCACCCAGGCTCACACCTCTAAGTGACTCAAACCTAGACAGTCTCCCTTATCAGGCCCTACACCACGAGCTTTGATTCCAGGCTGTGCCTGTGTCTTCACCCCACCTTTGATGCCCCCAAATCTTTTTTAATCAGAAAGCTCTTTCTTTCTCTTCTTGTAGCTCCCAAAGGCCCTTCTCCAACCTATCCCCCCTGTTTGACAAGAGACAGGGGAACAGTTGCCTTGTAGCAGCTTCCTGTGCTCTGCAAAAATCCATTCTTGTTGGTAGGGTCACGGGATATAGCATCTATCCCTGCATTTGGCTTGTCAGCAGCATTAGACATGGCCGTCACTCCTTCCTTCCTGAAGTCTTGGGGCAACGCATCTGGCTTTCCTCCCGCCTCTCAGGCCAGTCTTTCTCAGTCTCTTTGAAACTTTGTCTTTTTAACCTTTAAACACTGACCTTTTCTAGACATACTTTTCTCCTTACTTTACACACTCTCTGGGTGACCTCATAACCCTAGTGCTGTAATACTATTTGCATGAAGTTGGTCCCTACATCATTATTTCTAGAACTTCCTGAGAACAAATCTTACCAACCATGTAGGCCACTTGTGAACCTGTGTCCATATGTGTGTATGAACCGATACAGCTCGGCATTTCTCAAACAAATAGTTATTCTCCTTCTTAAGCCTGCTGTTTCTCTTATATATGTTTTTCCACTGGATAGATTTCCAAGCTAGAAATCTGTATGTCATCTGATTTCTCCTCTGACAGAATACCAATGACTGAGTTCCGGAAATTTCACATTACTTCAGGAATCACTTTCAAACCCACCACTTCTCGCTCTCCAAAACTGCCACTTGCCGGCTTGCTCACCTGTATTCATGCATCTCACAAGTGGCCTTCCTTCCGTTGGCCTGGTTCCTCTTCCATACCCCAGTCCTCAGCCTGAGCAGTTTCCTGGGATACAAATTGAATCTTTTTGTTTTCCTGCTTCAGTGAAATCTTCTGTGGTTCCCTGCTGCTATTAGAATTTAGTGTGAATTTCTTCAGTTGGTCAACAAGACCCTTCCTGATCCCAGTCCCGCTTACCTCTCCAGCACATCACCACACACTCCTCCCTGTGCTGTGCTCTGGCCATACTGACCCCTCGCCCTGCCCCTGGAGTCTTTGCATGGGCTCTTTTCTTAGCTGGGAACACATTTCCCTTCCCGTTTGGCCTCCTGGTTAACTCCTGCCCATTCCACAGCTTTCTCTGGGGATACAGACCTGTGATTGGATGTGGCTTCCTCTACAGAGCCTTTTGTGACTTCTGGAAAGCCTTCTCTGGTCCCCTGAAGCAGGGTTAGGTGCCACCTGTCTGCTCTCAAAGCATTTCATACCTAGTTTTATTCAGCATCTGTTACTAGGCTGCAGTTGCCATAGGTTGCATGTCTTTCCCATAGATCAAGCTTTGTGAAAGTGGAGCAGGTCAATTTTTTCTGTTATGGTATCTCTAGTGCCTTGCACGGTGCCTCGTAGAAGCTTTGTAACTATTTATTGAATGGAAAAGATGATCAGGGAAAGGAAGTTAGGAATAGGGGTTTTGGAGTAAAAAAACCCTTGGGCTTAACTCCCTTTTTTGCTAATACTAGTCATATGACCAGTGCCACTTGCTAACTGTACGATCTATGCTGACCTCCCAAAGTCTCAATTTTCTCATCTGAAACATGGGAATGAGAATGAAGCCAAATACATGGGGCTAGTTTCATGCTTCATGCAAAGCAATTAGCCCGGTGACTAGAACATGGTAATTGCTTAGTAAATGTCACTGTCAGTAATACTGTCCCTGCAGGGCATACACAGTCCAGAACCAGACTGCCTGGATCCAAATCTGGGCTTTACCTCCTACTAGCCATGAGACCTTGGACAGATTGCTTAACCTCTCTGTGCCTCAACTTCCGCATCTTTATTTCATTTTTTTAATTTATTTTTTATTTTTTTTTCATTTTTATTTTATAAATATTTATTTTATAAAAAAAAAGATTTTGTTTATTTGAGAGAGAGAGCGAGCACCAGCAGGGGTCGGGGCAGAGGGAGAGGGGGAGAAGACTCTCCCTTGGGCAGGGAGCCTGATGCAGGGCTTGATCCCCAGGACCCTGTGATCATGACCTGAGCTGAAGGCTGAGGCTTAACCCACTGAGCCACTCAGGTGCCCCAATTTCCACATCTTCAAAATGGGAAAGTAACAGAGTATGCTTCCAGAGATCATTGTGAAGGCTAAGTGAGTTAATACACATGTCATGCTTAGAAGAGAGCCTGTGACAAAGATTCTTTTCCTGACTAACTTTTTTTTTTTGAAAGATTTTATTTATTTATTTAAAGACAGAGATCACAAGTAGGCAGAGGCAGAGAGAGAGAGGAGGAAGCAGGTTTCCTGCTGAGCAAAGAGCCCCATGCGGGGCTCCATCCCAGGACCCTGGGATCATAACCTGAGCCGAAGGCAGAGGCTTTAACCCACTGAGCCATCCAGGCACCCCCTAACTTTTGAGTAGGGATCTTCTGAGCCCTGCGCCTGACTCAACCTGACCCTTGGGGCTCCCATCTCTCTGCTTGCAGACTCTAGTTTTATCAAGAATCCTGTCAAGTCAGTTTAGCCAGATGACCCCATCCTTGATACCTGATGACTCCTGACACCTGATGGATTCCTCATCCCCACCCTTTCCAGGTGATGGCCTGCCTGCAGCAGAAGTCCTGTTAGGTGACTTCTGCACTCTTCTTGGCTGTTCATCCCCACTCTCTCCTTGTTGTATTTGGAATTGAGCCCAGTTCTTTAGGGAGATTTCCTTCTTCCTTTTGGAATAGTCCTGAATAAAAATCTGTTTTTACTGCTTTAACTATTGCCAGGCCCTGATATTTCTTTGACAACTGACACACAGTCAGGGTGGTAATTTTCAAATCGTTATTATTGCCTGTATAAAAAGGAAACTGCCTTTACCTAAAGGAAAGTATAAAGCTTAATTTTCTGTCCTAGTCGCTTTCTGGAAGGGGAAGAAAGATAATAGGAATTGATCATGTATTCAGATGAAAAGTAAAACACTGTAACTCTTTCAGACATCAGGCTCGTTCAGTGCTTTGGAGTGGATGATCATAAAAATCCAGATTTTTTCACAAAGCAGATTAAAGATGGATTTGTGACTAAACCTTCACTTTTTCTGGGATTTTCTGGTATTATGCATTTTAAAATGCTGTATTTTGCAAAGCTATGGTATCACATGGCTAAAATTATTTGTAAGTGTAAGGGCCTACTTAGCCAGAGGGAGCCATTTTGTTTTTTATGCAGTAAACTTAGATTGACCCTGCCCCTCCCAGAGGAATTTACTTAAAAAAAAGTCAGGGAAACCAGTCCCAGGTAGCAAAGCCCAGATACAAGGGCGGGTCAAGCCAGGTGGAGACATCCAATCAGTGGGGTGCGCATATATCTACTAGGGTAAATTGAAATCTCATTGGCCACCTGTGTGTGACCTAGCATGACTGTGCAGTTTTCTCTGTGTTGCAATCTCATTGGCCACCCGCGTGTAGCCAGGCTCAACCACATGGCTTTTCCTCTATAAAAGTTAGTCTGTGAGGCTGAGAGGGGTCGCCTCTTTGTAAGAGACGGCCCCGACCGGTCGGTTTGATTCTTGATGCTTGGCGGGAAATAAAGCTTTGCTTGACTTTCGCTTTGTATCAGTCTCACTCCTTTGATTATGGACCTTTCAATAAGTAAGTTCACTGGCTGTGAAATCATTTTTGATGTTTTATATGCCCAAATAAGATGCTGATAGGTTGCTTTTAATATGTGATTTTTCAAATTTATAGTAATACTTTCTCTTTCTGAATTTCTGCTGTCCCTTGTCCTTCATGGCATGAAGAAACATATACAACGCAGTTGTAGTCCTTTATCTTAACTTTCAGAAAACAGACCTTTCATGTCAGTTTTGGAAGTTTTCAAGAAATGTGTTTTTTTTTATGAGAGGCTAAGAGCTTGGGGTGATTTAATACAAAAATAAACAGCAGGGGGAAGTCATGTAACGATGTCATAGTTTTGTAAATAGCAAATAACTTTTCTACAGTCAGAAGCAGCCTGCTTTAGGGCAGTCCTCACAGAGTAAGCAGGGAGCCTGACACCCTGAGTCTTCTAGGTGAGGATAAGTCGGGGAGCCAAGGAGGGCAATGTTTCCAAGAAGCTGGATAACCCCCAAGTTCTGAGTTGTTAGCCTGGAGGAAAACTGTCTCTAGGAGAAGGAATTGTCATTGAAGCTAGGTTAAACTTATATAAATATAGTGATTCTATTTTTATCTCCTTACATTAATTGAAACCTGTTTTTTTCTCTGATAATATTTCCTTTCCACCTTTTTCTAATAGAAGATACTTGTTAGGCAACAACTCTCTGTGGGTCTCCTGCATTTCTGCATGCCTGGTGAATAGAGGCACTGGCTGCCTTTGTTTAAGACTGTCGTTTCAATGATATTTGTAGAGCAAACAGCTATGGAAGATACACAGTGTCTCCCTTCAGAGCAAAGTACAGCCATGTTTACTCCCATAAAATCTTCAGTTTCCTGAAGCTTGGGGTTCCTCTCCTCTATGTTCAACCCACTGAGTATGCAGATGTTGTTCTTTTCCTGGCTCCATAAAATGCTCCCAAAATGATACAGAAAATGGTAGAATTCTGGTATGGCTATTGCTATAAAACCATATATATATATATATATGTTTATATATATATATATAAAACCATATATATATATCTTGTGTCTTTTGCCAGCACCATGAAGCTGTGACAAGCTAATTTGCCGCTTTCAAGTAGGATTCAATGTCAGAGCCTTCAACATTCTTGATAATACTGTTCTCTCATTCTATTCCCGAAAAAAGAGTTCTATATATTCTTTACCCTCCATTAGTAATTTCTTATTTTGAAGTTCCTTTATACCATTTTTCTCTTATTCCTCATCTTGTCACCTATAAACCACATATAGATTTTCTCCTGCCACCGATGGTTTCATGCGTCACCTAGTCCTCCTCTCTGTTTTCCTCATCACCCAGTCTGAGGCAGCTCCCCTGGGACTATCTTCATACTTCCTTCCCAACTTCTCAAGTGCTTCAGCTCTAGTGGCTGCCATTTTTTGAAAACTGCCTACTTGCCTGGTTTGACTTATGCCTCATCAGAACTGCTTTGCCTGCATGTGCTCAAGTTCTGAAATTTCCTTCTCTGACCACAGCCTCTTGTCTTTTCCCTCTCTTTTATGCCATCACTCATCCTTAACCTGCTTGCTGTCCTCATGGTTTTTTTTTCCAGTCCTTTCACAGACTTCTCTCAATTTCCCATTACTTAATATTGGTTATGCATTGGTTGAGGAAATGGAATGTACTAAAGTCTGTGCTATGCAAACATTTATTTCTCAAGGAATTATAGGGTTAGGTACTATTATTATCTTGATTCTACAGATTAAAATTTTGAGGCTTAGAGATGAAGTATAATTCCCACGTTTGCAGAGGGTGCAGGTTAAACTAGCTATAAAATCTCAAATCTTAACTTTTCTAGGGATCAGTTTCCACATCTTCAAGTGAAGACTTTTCTGTGTACCTTTAGGTTACTTAGGAGGGGGAAATGAAACTATTATCATAAAATTCTTAGCATGTTTCTGAAGTTTAATGAATCTTCAATAAATAGAAACTGTCTCTGTTATGTCACTAACATGATGTTTGATACATAGTAATTTGTGTCTGACTCCCATCCCCAACTTTTTAGAAATT
Source organism: Taxidea taxus jeffersonii (assembly GCA_003697995.1). NCBI lineage: Eukaryota > Metazoa > Chordata > Mammalia > Carnivora > Mustelidae > Taxidea > Taxidea taxus. The sequence goes on along the minus strand of RCUC01162391.1, from coordinate 11,071 downwards.
ATATGTGATGTTGCATATTGTGGTTTTTCCATTTATGTTTTGGACAGATATATTCCTTTCTCCTTGGTCTTATCTCCTATCCATTCTATCCAGGTACCACAACTTCATGTTCATTACAAAAACTCAAATAATATAAACATCTAGAGAGTAAAACACGGAAGTTTCTCTCATCGCTAACATCTAGTCTTAGAACATTCGCTGTTTCTCCTGGGTGTAAATGGTGGAGCATGTGTTGTTATAGAGCTTTTCCTTTGCATTTGTATCCAACCAACCAACAACAAGATTTGCTTTTTTTTAAAAAAAGGTAATCCTAGGGCACCTGGGTGGCCCAGTGGGTTAAAGCCTCTGCTTTCAGCTCGGGTCGTGATCCGAGGGTCCTGGGATCGAGCCCTGCATTGGGCTCTCTGCTCGGCAGGGAGCCTGCTTCTCCCTCTCTCTCTGCCTGCCTCTCTGCCTACTTGTGATCTCTGTCTGTCAAATAAATAAATAAAATCTTTAAAAAAAAGATAATCCTAAACTCTTAATCTGCATTTTGATTTCCTTGTTACAAATTTTCATCTGGGAGAATGGAGGACAGAAAGTTAAAACGCAGCCTGTGCAAAAGTACCCTCATGTCCCTTCCCAAACAAGACCTACTCCTGACTTCTATGTCTCCTGCAGGCACTACTGTTTTCCCAGCCCTTGTGGATCAGACTCTTCGTGTCTTTGACCTCTCCCTCTCCTTCATCCTCCACCACATCAAACTGTTCGCCAAGTTGTATAAATTCCAGTTCTACAATGTCTCTTCTGCCCTTTCTCTTAAATTCTTTGCCTGACGTTTTTTGGATCACACCGATAATGTGATTCAGACCACCAATTTATATAAGAATTGCATTATAGTTCAGTTTTTTAGGGAAGATTTTTTTCTTTCCTAGACCTGTGCCAAGCTTTTGACTCATGCTTGTTCTTTCATTCTGTATTTCCCCATCATACTTTATTTTCATTTTATTACTCTTTCTGCTTCTGCTAGTACAATAGAAGCTCCTCAAGGGCAGAGGCCACATCGCCTTCTTTCAGTATCCTAACAGACTTGCAATCTTGGACATTTATTTTTCTTTTTCAGTGCAAAACCAACAATGGTGCTTTGTGCTGTTGGTGTTTTGAATTTGATTTGATGAAGTATGGGAATTTCCTCACCTCTGGCATCTTCCTGCATTAACCATTCTGCACACATGACAAGCCATTTCAATCTTGAAATTCAGCTCCAGTCATGTCACTCTTTTGTTCAAATTATTTGTTGGCTCTACTCTGATTATTGAAGAAAAAAAATATATATATATAGTTCTTCCTTGGGTGCCAAGGGCCTCCATGACTCCAAGGCTGGATGATTCTAAAATATCTTTCTGGTTTATCTACTCCCAATGTCATTCCCTAAGATCTAGAAAAACTAGGCTATCTGCATTCCTCACACTTCCTGCCATTCAACTTTTCATAGTCTTCATTTTCCAGGTTTGTTGTCTTCCTCAGACTCTATTGTCTGGACCCTTGCCTTCATTGCCATGTACTGAAAATCTAACCATATTCAAAGCTTTGTTCATATTACGTCTTCCTGTAATGTGGTGGAGAATCACATAATACAGTTTTTCTTCAGCTAATTGGGACTTTTTCTCATTACCTGCCAGACCATAAACTCACTGTCAGCAGTGGCTCTATCTTGTTCATCTCTGTACCTCTTGCAGTGTCTTGCATGAGGCATGAATATTTGGAAGGTTATGTATTTAGTGGTTGCCAATGGATTCAAACAAATTACTTTGGGGGAGGATAACCTGCTTCTGGAGGGAAAATATAATAGTTGTAATTGTCTTCAACATTAAATGACAAAATTTTAATCCATATAGTACTTATTTATTGGTAAGATACTCTGTGTTGGATACTGTGCTAGGCACTGAAATGTTATAGAAAACTTTACTTTTGTTCTCAAAAAATTTAAAATGAAATAGAGAAAGCATGTAATAAATAATTAAAATAGTGATAGAAGTACTGAGTGTGGTGAGGACACACAACTGAGGAGTCTGACCAGCCTGTAAGGGATGGAGGAAGTGACAATCTGAAGAACGTGTGGGGTCTAGCCAGGAGGCAATGGGGTGAGAGTGGCAGATTATTTTATACAGAGAAAATAGTAAGTGGTGGTTTTGTGGTTAGAATGCACATGAAAGAAGTTTGGTAGTGTTGGTAATAGGGTAGGGAGAGGGGCAAGAGACATACTGAAGAGATCTGATCACAAAACGTTTTGCAAACTATGCTAAAGAGTTTGAACTTCTCCCTGAAAGACAGAAAGAAGCCATTGAAAGATTTTAAAGCAGGAATGACTTGATCAATTACTTTTTGAGTTTTCAGTTGGTGTGGAAGATGGAGATGGAAGAAATTTAGAGAGATATATTAAAAGTCTGTTTTAGGAATCCAAGTGAGGTCGGGAGAGAGATAAAATAAAGATAGAAAATATGAATGAGTGAATGGTGGTGATGGCTTAAACTAGGTATGTGGCTGTGCAGACTTGAAAAATGTTTGGGAGGTTGTACAATGGACTAGCTCAGAACTCTGGATCTCTGGATTCTGGCTTCATATTTTCTAGCTGAACACCTTGGCAACTTACCTAATGTCTCTAAGCTTTATTTCCTCATCCCTAAAAATGGCAATAATAGTAATTCTTATTTTAAAGGATTAAATTAAATAATGCATGTAAAATCTCCTTGCACAATGCTTGTTTTATAGTAAGAACTCAATAAACAGTTACGTGTTATTTTTAGAATCAACACAGTTCATTAACTGGGAATGATGAGGGTGGAAGAGGAGATAATAATGTTACCCAAATTATGGCTTCCTTCCCCAGTGGACAGTGGTGCCATTCACCGAAAATTGGGAGCAGGTGTTGAGGAGGGAGGAGATGATATGTTTGAGTGAAGATTTAGGAATTTGCATTTGTAGGTCTGGAATTCAGTTGAAGGATTTGAAATTTACCTACATAAGACTATTTCTTCAAAAAAAATGGCAGGATTCTATTTCCTCACATTCCATTTACTCCCCAGTTCATGTTGCTTTTGTCCCCTCTAGTCTGTGGGAAGTGGAAGCTCTTGTCACTAATTTAATCCATGTGAGTGAACGAGACTGTCTGGGGAGCGGTGTGAGTATAGAAGATGGTGTGGGGAACCCTTGGAACACCCACTTCTAAGGAGCAGATGTACAGAGCACCATAGAGGAGAAGTGTGTTGTAACTAGAAGGAAAACCAGGACACATTGGTTTCAGGAAGACAGATGGATCAAGTGCTTTGGTCCTTCAGGAAAGAGGCAATGGCCAGTGGTTCCATGGACAGTAAAATAATGTAATGGCTAAAAATTGTTAATTGGATTTAGCAACAAGGATATTAATGGTGAACAACAGAGTGGAAATTTTCAGAGAGTGGTGAGGACAGAAGGAAGATCTGAGTGGATTGAGGGCTGATTAGGATGTGAGCCAATAGAATCCTGGCAACCCTTTTAAGAAATATGGCTGTGGAAGGGTGAGATAGAAGAAGGGGATGAGAAAAGAGAATTTGTTTTGTTTTGAAAAAATGGGGCTTATTAGCATATTTGAATGAAAATAAGGAGCTGGTAGAAAGTGTGGAGAAGGTACTAGAGATGTAGTAAGTAGAGAGAAGATAACTAAAGAGAAGCAGGTCAAGACATATTGGAGCTGAGAGTCCCCTAAGAACATCCTAGAATTGAAAAATGGAAAATTAGGGATCATAGCATAATAAGCCCAAATAAGCCCATCATGGCATTTTGGTACACACTCTTTTAGAAGATAAAAGTGCTTTGGACTAAAGAAAATCAATTTCTGTGACTGCTTTTTATGGTAGGTGCTTTCATGAAGTTCATTGGATGTGGGCTCACACAAGGAAAAAGATGAAGAGTAAGTTCTTAGGTTGTATTTGTACTTACAGAAGCAAATAGTTCCTTCAAAATGGCAGTGGGTGATGGAGAGACATCAAATGTCTGAGGAACTATCTTGCTTGATTATCTAGGAGAATGGTCTCTGACACCTTTTTATGACAAAAAGTGTTGCATGGAAAAGAATGTCTAGATGTAAGCAACACTTAGACTTTGAGCAAGTAGGGTCATAAACAAAGTTTACAGGAGGAATGAAAGTAGTTGAAGCTGAGTAGGATTGATATACATAATTGCTTTGTATATGACATATGCCAGGAGAAAGCAAATTATTTTGTAAGAATTTTAAAGAAACACAGAGTCTGTTTACTCAAATTAGTGTGTGAAGGCATGCACATTCCTGTGTTAATTTTTGTGAATGTTTTATTTATCTTTCGCTTCCTCAAAATCTTCTATCTCTCAACCACGAACATTCTATATTTGTGACAAATGGGCCTTTTGTGCATAAACTTCATAATCAAATTGGTTCAAGAATAAATTGCTGAAAGTGGAGCTTTCTTATATTAACCCTGGTGAAAGCTAATGAAGACAGATGGGATAAAGCAGGGACTGAACTTTGTGGAGGAGGAGCTTTCATTTCCCACTGTGTTGGCTAAAGACAAATTTGTTTGCAAAGGATAAAAACTGAATCATCTAATTGCTTAATGCTTGGGAAAGCCATTTTTAGCCAACCTGATCAAATACAGACTTTTATAAAGAATCAAGTATAAAACTCTTGCCTACACATCCAACAGAAACCTCAACATTTTCTCCATTAGACATTTGCTGTTATCAGAAAATCTTCATATTTGATCTAAAGAATTATTTGTGAGGTGGCTCAGTCACTTAAGCATCTGCCTTCGGCTCAGGTCATGATCCCAGGGTCCTGGGATCCAGCTCTGCACTGGGCTCCCTGGTCGGTGGAGAGTTGGTTTCTTCCTCTCGCTCTGCCCCCCCCCCCACTTGTGTTTGCTCTCTCTCTCTCAAATAAATAAATAAAAATCTTTAAAAAGTAAAAAAAAAAAGAATTCTTTAAAAAAATTTTTTTTAAAGATTTTATTTATTTATTAGTTAGAGAGAGAGAGAGAGAGAGCACAGGCAGACAGAGAGGCAGGCAGAGGCAGAGGGAGAAGTAGGTTCCCTGCCGAGCAAGGAGCCCGATGTGGGACTCGATCCCAGGATTCTGGGATCATGACCTGAGCCGAAGGCAGCCGCTTAACCAACTGAGCCACCCAGGCGTCCCCAAAAAATAATTCTTTGTATTTCATTGATGTTCAGGTTAACTATCTGAACAAACATTTCTGGTTGTTTTGATTCTGGGAAATAAAGATAGAAGTTGGATTTTGGGGATGACTAGAAATGTGGAGTTCGCAGGCAAGTTTGATAAAGGTCCTTGCTCTCAGCTAGTTTTAAAATCAATACATCGGTCAAGTATGTGAAGCAATTGGAAGTCTCATACACAGTTGGTGGGAGTCAGATTGGTAGGATTACCTTGGGAAAGTGTTTGGCAGTGTCTACCAAAGGCAAATGTATACCTACACTCTGGTCCAGCAATTTCAGTCTTGGGCATTACCCAACAGAAATTACTTGTATGAGAATGTTCCTATGGCCATCAGTCAGAGTCGCCCTGAACTAGAAACAACTTATATATCCTTCTACAGAGTAGAATAGTTACATAACAATAAAAAAAGAACTATTGATCCAAGCAATAATATGGATGAATTTTAAAAATAGCACTGAGGAAAATAAGCCAGATACACAAGAATACACACTGTATGTGTACGGTTCTATTTTTAAAAAAGTTCAGACAGGTAAAATGGATCCGTGAAATTGGGGAAGGTCAGAATAGTGGTTGTCCTTAGTGAGGGGTATTGACCCAGAGGGGGCACAAGTGAGCAGAGGGGGGCACGAGAGAACCTTCTGTGGTGCTGAAGATGCCCCAGACTCCAGTATGACTCTATGGGTAGTGATTAAAAGGGGGTTACATGTATGTAAAGATTCATTGAGCTGTCTATATCAGATATATACACTTTATAATGTATTATACTTCAATGGCCATTTCCCAGCAACAGTGATTTCTTTTTAGCTTTTGTGTGTGTGTGTGTGTGTGTGTGTGTGTACAAAGAAGACAAAAAGAGACAATTAGGCTTGCCTCTTTGACCATGACTTTGCTGGCCCTCCATGTTTCAAGGTAGATCAGACCAAGTAACAAAACCTCACTAAACTGAGTAATTGATTTTCAGTTAGGAGGTAACAACTGTAATAATTAAATATTTATTGGATTTAAAGTCGTTATTAAGGATAAATTTGATTTACAGAACATAGAGGCTTTGAGAGAATCCTATAATCAACTCTTTTTGAATGTGTTACATTCATGAATCAGTAGTGACAGGCCTATGACCCTGACCACCTCTCTGTCTCTAGGTTTGCTTTCTTGGGCCCTATGGCTTTTTCTAGACCTTCTCTAGGCCTTCCTACAGATCTTTCACAGGCTCTATATCGATGGCCAGATTGCACTTTCCTTACAGTTTGACCTATGGATTTTGGAAATTTCTCAAGAAGATAAGGCTGCACTTTAGAAAGCACAAGAAAATTAAAATATCTGGAATTTTAGAAATATTCATGGGGGAGCAATTTTCACAACAGCAGTCCATTATTTCAACAGATGATGAAGGCTGCATGGAGCAGGACAATGGCTCTCTGATTCTGATGTGGCTGAAGAAGTTGGACTTGATTATAACAAAACACACTCCATACAATAGAAGAGTGATATTAGCCCTGGGATCTCTTTATTTATTAAACTTATTCATATTTTATCCATTGAAGAGAGGAAATCACATGCCCTGACATCACTAGAAGGAAACTTAACACTTTAACACGTTTCACTCCTATTATATTTTATTATTTTAAGGTTTTCAAGATTTATTTATTTGAGAGAGAAAGAGAGCACATGTGAGAGAGAGCATGTGAAAGCAAAAGGGGGGGGGGAGGAGGCAGAGGGAGAGGGAGAAGCAAACTCCCAGCTGAGCAGGGAACCCAAAGCGGGGCTCAATCCCCCAACTCCAGGATCATGACCTGAGCGAAGGCAGTCACTTACCTGACTGAGCCACCCAGGCACTCTGCTCCTACTATATTTTATTGTTTATCTGTTCCACCCAGTTGTATGACAGTGAGCAAGACAGAATCTGGAGTTGGAGCAAGGAGTTCAAGGTTTGTTCTTTACTGGTTATGGGATCCCTGACTAGTTACTTCTCTAAGCCCTACCTTCTTTAGCTCCAAAGTGGAGTTTATAGCAGTAGGGAATTGAAATGCATAGTACTTAACCCTTGGTAGAACAAAGCCTGATATATCTTAGCAGCTTAATAAATGTTACTTATCATATAATAATAACAACAACTACTGTTTATTAGCTTATATTTAGGTAGTGGACTAGTGAAAACTTCTCTATGTGGGATTTCCTCTCTGTGTTAATGCTGAGCTCTCTCCCTGTTCTTTTTTATCCCATAGCCTGCTAACTGTGTTTATCCTCCATGTCACTGAACCAATTTATATAATGGTTTTAGAAGTGAGGTAAATAGGATGAGATTCATTAGTGTTGGCCTGATTTGTGCGTAGCAACCCCCTGGGAAATTTCTTGACAGCTTAGCCACCTAGTCCCCATGGCACCAGTTAATAGAAACTGCTTCATCTACTGTGAATTCATTTGTTGTTGTAGTGGGAACATTCAATTTCCTAGTCTTTTTTTATTTGCAGCAGCATTAGGCTCAGAGTTTTCCAATATTTTGTTTTAAAGGCATTGTTTACATTTGAAATTACTATTAAGAGAAAGTCTCTTCCTAGTTTTGAGGCAGTGTACAGGATAATGGCTTTGTAGCTCCATTAGAATGTGACAGTGACACAGCCGTGGGAGCTGGTGAGGCTTCAATCCTGTTATGTTAGAATAAGGTCATATACTTGAACTTTTGTATATGAATTAGATGGGAATATTCATTGGAATTAAATTTGAACATCATAATCTTGACTCAAATGATTCAGTGATGTTAGATGAATGAACAAAAGTACCAACTACAGCAGTGCCCATATCTATCACTATAATTGTAATTATATGATACCAACCTAAATAATAATTAATCAAAAAATAAAATATATATTCATATCATATGGTTCCACGCATATCAAAATACCTATTTGTTTGGTTTAAATTTTTTATGTTCCTTTTTTGCTTTTTGTATTTTTAGATTTTATTTATTTATTTGAGAGAGGGAGAAACAGAGCACAGGTAGGGGGTGAGGAGGGACACAGGAAGGGGGGAAGCAGACTCCATACAGAGCAGGGAGCCTGATGCAGGGCTCGATCCTGGGACTCTGGGGTCATGACTTGAGCTGAAGGCAGATGCTTAACTGACTGAGCCACCCAGGTGCCCATAAATTTTTTATGTCTTAGTTAGTAATTTTGTTATTATGGAAAAACCATCCAAATATGAATTCCAACTACAGCATAGTTTTGATTTTACAGATTGAGAACAGAGATAATTCTCTTCACTGGGGAATCATTCTTTGAAACTGGAGCTTGGATTAGGAGACAGGGAAAAATAACGCATTTTATGGTATGTTTAAAAGAATAATCCTAGACACTATTTACCTTCACTTATTTTATGGTGATAAAAAGCACAAGACTTTATGGACTTGAAACTGCTCTAAATATGGACATTAATATTCTCCAATCTGTTATGCATTATCCATTCTGAAGTGAGATTTTCCACTAGAACATAATGCACTCTGATTGAGTAACTAAAGCATCATTGACTCATGTCTACTTGGTTTATACTACATTGTCTTTAGATGATATGGATTTTTACTTTTTTATTTTGTATTTAATTAAATTAATTTATTTATTTAAAAATTTTAAAAGATTTTATCTATTTATTTGACACAGAGAGAGAGAGAGATCACAAGTAGGCAGAGAGACAGGCAGAGACAGAGAGGGAAGCAGATTATCCCTGCTGAGCAGAGAGCCCGATGCGGGGCTTGATTATTTTTATTTATTTTTTTAGATGATATAGATTTTTTAAAGATTTTATTTATTTATTTGACAGACAGAGATCACAAGTAGGCAGAGAGGCAGGCAGAGAGAGAGAGAGGAGGAAGCTGGCTCCCCGCTGAGCAGAGAGCCCAACGAGGGGCTTGATCCCAGGACCCTGGGATCACGACCTGAGCTGAAGGCAGAGGCTTTCACCCACTGAGCCACCCAGGCACCCCGATGATATAGATTTTTTAAAAAATATCAAAATCAACAGGGAAAACAGCTGAAAAACGATCCATAAAATGACACAGGAAACAAAAATCACTTGAAATTATGGTAGATATTCATCTATATACATTGAGAGATAATCAGATAATGAGCCAAAAGCATAGGCGAGAAAAAAACAAATTGACAAGAGTCAACAATTTAAAGATTATTTTAAGTGGCCAAAGAAAAATCTCTTAATTTGTTGATTAGAATTTTTTCTTTTATTATGCTATACTATCAAGAAGTGTTTTTGTAGTGCCTACTAGAAGCCAATGTCTTCTAGACACTGGGGATTTATCAATGAACTGGTAAGGATAGAATATAACCAGAGCTCAGGCTAGGAGACTAGCTCCTCCTAATTTTTCAATAATGGCTAGGGCAGGGAGGAGAAGCTGTTAGGGAGAGCAGTATGAGATGGGACTAGAAGCGTAGGTAGGTGGACTGAAGAGTATAGATGGCGGGAGCCTTTTCATCATGTATATTCCTTCAGATGTGAGCGCCCTTGTCTCTGGCTTTATCTCTAGCCAAAAAGGCAGATGTGGTCCAAGCTTTCACGGGACTGACAAACCACAAAAGTCAGGAAATGTTAAGTATTACAAAGGCAATGAAAAAGAGAAATGGGATAGAACAGAAGTTTGGGGGTGTATAATCTTAGGTAAGGGGGTCAGGAAATATTTCTCTGAGAAAGTGACATTTGAGCTGAGACTTGAATAAACAGAAAGAATATCTACAGAAGCCCTGAGTTTGGCATGACGTTTTCTAGAAATAGATAAAAGGCCAAATGAGAACAAATGGAAGGGTCAGGAGGATATTGAAGTCATTCACCCCATCCCAACTCCTCTCCTCCCCCTACACCCTTGGGGCTTGAGAAACAAATAAGCAGTATGTATCGTCAAAATATACTACTCATTCATTTTTTTAAGACGGTAACTTATAACTGCAGCAGTTTTTAATAGAAAATGAAATTTATGTTCCTCAAAAACCTCCTATTCTGAAAAATTGGGTTCTAAAAATATCAAGGCTTATGGGAAAATAAAATTGGGGCAGACAGATTAAAACCTATGCAACTTTGGAACTAGAACTTAAGCAAAAACGGGAACCATGTCTGAAGACTAGATAGCTGGGGGCTGCCTAAGGGGATATTACAAATTCACAAGTGAAATGGAATGAAATGCTGGTTTGCTAGCATGGGGACAGTGCAGCTGGAACTGGAGCTCAGAACAAAGGAAGAAGAGCATTTTGGAGCTGGGGTGCATCTCTTTGGAGAAGAGAGAAGGCACACATTTGAAATAATATAAGTGAAAGGGTTCCTGTCTGTACAGTTACCAAGCCAAGACTGTTCTCCTTTCCTGCTAAAGATTAATACTCTTCCTCCACTATTTTCTTCTGAAAAAACAATGCATATCAACCAACACAAGTTCTGCATTCCATACTGGCAGAATTCCTCTACCTATGAAATAATTGGTTTGTAGAAACATGTTGGAGAAGACTATAGCTCATTGTTTTAGCTCTCCCCCCTTAAGCATACTGTTTCAATTCAATTCAGCTCAGTTCAAGTAGAATTTAGTAAGTGCCTACTTTGTGCAAGTTACTTTATTTTTAATTAATTAATTAATTAATTTGTGAGAAAGAGAGCATGAGAATGTAGGAGAGGCAGAGGGAGGAAAGCAGATACCCCACTGAGCAGGGAGCCTGATGCGGGGCTTGATCCCAGGACCCTGGGATCATGACCTGAGCCAAAAGCAGCTGTTTGACCAACTGAGCCACCCAGGCATCCCTGTGTAAGTTACTTTAATAAATATGCTTAGCCAAGTTATGGAAAGAACCTAGATGTCCATCA
>ML110011.1:39654-61894 GCA_003697995.1 Taxidea taxus jeffersonii | reverse complement strand
ACTATTATTGTATTCTTGTCAATGTGTTTCTTTGATTTTGTTATTAATTGGTTTATATAGTTGGCTGCTCCCATGTTAGGGGCATAGATATTTAAAATTGTTAGATCTTCTTGTTGGACAGACCCTTTGAGTATGATGAAGTGTCCTTCCTCATCTCTTATTATAGTCTTTGGCTTAAAATCTAATTGATCTGATATAAGGATTGCCACCCCAGCTTTCTTCTGATGTCCATTAGCATGGTAAATTGTTTTCCACCCCCTCACTTTCAATCTGGAGGTGTCTTCAGGTCTAAGATGAGTTTCTTGTAGGCAGCATATTGATGGGTTTTGTTTTTTTATCCATTCTGAAACCCTGTGTCTTTTGATTGGGGCATTTAGCCCATTTACATTCAGGGTAACTATTGAGAGATATGAATTTAGTGCCATTGTATTGCCTGTATGGTGATTGTTACTGTATAATGTCTCTGTTCCTTTCTGGTAATACTTTTAGGGTCTCTCTTTGCTTAGAGGACCTCTTTCAATATTTCCTGTAGAGCTGGTTTGGTGTTTACAAACTCTTTCAGTTTTTGTTTGTCCTGGAAGCTTTTAATCTCTCCTTCTATTTTCAATGATAACCTAGCTGGATAAAGTATTCTTGGCTGCATGTTTTTCTCGTTTAGTGCTCTGAATATATCATGCCAGTTCTTTCTGGCCTGCCAGGTCTCTGTGGATAAGTCTCCTGCCAATCTAATATTTTTACCATTGTACGTTACAGACTTCTTGTCCCGTGCTGCTTTCAGGATTTTCTCTTTGTCGCTAAGACTTGTAAATTTTACTATTAGATGGCGGGGTGTGGGTCGGTTCCTACTGATTTTGAGAGGTGTTCTCTGCGCCTCCTGGATTTTGATGCTTGTTCCCCTTGCTATATTAGGGAAATTCTCTACAATAATCCTCTCCAGTATACCTTCTGCTCCTATTTCTCTTTCTTCTTCTTCTGGAATCCCAATTATTCTAATGTTGTTTCGTCTTATGGCATCACTTATCTCTCGAATTCTCCCCTCGTGGTCCAGTAGTTTTTTGTCTCTCTTTTGGTCAGCTTCTTTATTCTCTGTCCTTTGGTCTTCTATATCACTAATTCTGTCTTCTGCCTCATTTATCCTAGCAGTAAGAGCCTCCATTTTTGATTGCACCTCATTAATAGCTTTTTTTATTTCAACTTGATTAGACTTTAGTTCTTTTATTTCTCCAGAAAGGGTTTTTATTTCTCCTGACAGGGTTTCTCTAATATCTTCCATGCCTTTTTCGAGCCCGGCTAGAACCTTGAGAATCGTCATCCTGAATTCCAGATCTGACATATTACCAATGTCTGTATTGATTAGGTCCCTAGCCTTCGGTCCTGTCTCCTGCTCTTTTTTTTGTGGTGAGTTTTTCCGCCTTGTCATTTTGTCCAGATAAGATCCGCTGTTCTCCTTGTTAAGTGAACTTGGTCTTGGCTGGATTTCTTTGATCTTCTGGGGGAGGGGCCTGTTGTAGTGATTCTCAGGTGTCTTTGCCCCAGGCGGAGTTGCACCGCCCTTACCAGGGGCCGGGCTAAGTCATCCTCTCAGGTTTGCTTTCAGGAGCTTTTGTTCCCTGAACGCGCTTTCTGTAGAGTTCTGGAGGACAGGAATGACAATGGCGGCCTCCCAATCTCCGGTCCAGAGGAGCCGAGAGCTAGGGGCCCCAGTCTTCAGTGCGCCTTCAGAGAAAAGCGTTTAATCCCTCCCGTCTCCCAAGCCCACGTTTGCGCCGGAGACCGCGCGCCCGCAGACCGCGCTCAGAGAAAATCGTGCGTCATCAGTCCCGTGTCACTGGCTTCTGGGAGCTCCGAGCTCACCCAGCCTGTGACCAAGCGTCTCTGTCTCTGGCAGAGTCCCACCTGGAGTCTCCGGAGCCCGTAGATCCCTGAGCTCTCCCGGGTCGGAGTCTCCCCGGATCTTGTGGGGACCCCTCGCACAGAGCACCGGTCCGTGTCACAGACCACTAGGGAACCTCGGCTCTGTCTCCGCAGCCGGCTTCCCCGCTCTAATACCTGTGAGCTCTGCGACACTCAGACACCCCCGATCCTTCTGTGACCCCGTGGGACCTGAGTCCACGCTGTCCCCACGAGGTCTTCACCCCAGTTTAGCCTCTGGAGTGATGTCCCTCCGTGGAGCCGACTTTTAAAAGTCCTGATTTTGTGCTCCGCCGCTTGCCGGGAGCCGGCCCCTCCCCCTGGGGTCTATCTTCCCGTCGCGTTGGATTCACTTCTCCGCGGGTCCTACCTTTCAGAAAGTGGTCGATTTTCTGTTTCTAGAATTGTTGTTTTTCTTCTCTTCGATCTCCTGTTGGATTTGTAGGTGTTCGGAATGGTTTGATAGGCTATCTAGCTGATCTCCTGCTGCCTGATGTCCTCTCAGCTGCTACTTCTCTGCCATCTTGACTCCTCCCCCTACAAACCCTTTCTTAAAGCTCCGGGCCCCCCACTCCTCCAGGATGCCCTCTGAGCCCGCGTGTGGACCAGGCTCAGGTGATTTCTGCTGGCTTACAGGAAGGGCCCACCTCTCCCAAGCTCCAGCCAGGGACACCGAGGAGTCATTCAATGACACAGGTCTACTGTGGGGACACTTGGACGCCCTGATTTGTGGCCTCAGTAAAATTCAAAGGACATGTGGCCCCTAGACGTGGATCCATGGTCCAGAACAGGAACGAACGCGTAAGACGCACAGAACAGCCGTCTTCACTGAAGAGTGCAGTGGATGCGGAAGAGGTAGATCGAAACCTTCAGAAAATGAAAGCAATGAGCGAGAACCATGAAAGGGACAGGACAGGGAGAACTGAAATCTAAGGAGAACAAGTGTGAGAGCTCTAACTGAGGAATTCCAGGAGCCAACAGAACACACAAACTCAAAGCCTGACTATACATCTAAGGGCCAAAGAGAGGCTCAAGTCTTCAGCAAGAAAGATCATTAAATATCATGGAAAAAATATTAAAAATCTTAGATATGTTGATTTCATACATATATTCTTACGTTCTCATTCTTACGTATTCTTATAAACTGTGTCATGTTACCGACAAGATGAAAGATTACCTACAAATGAAAAAAACCAGGTCGCCCTTAAATAGCATATACTTGAATAAACTTACATTTTCAAAGAATATCACCGACAAGTTTATATTCAAATTCAAGTGACAAAAAGATCTTGCCAGAAAAGCAAAGAAATTATAGGATTATCCTTTGTTAAAAAAGTATATTTTTTGAAACCATCAATTCCGAGTAGAATTTAGAGCTGCGGGACAGATTATAAAAGAGGGAGATTAAACAATGGAATGAGCACAAAGACTGGCTGCATTCTTAAAAGGTAATGGGAATAATGGAACCATTAATTACTAACATACTGACCTAGAATGCTATCAATACTCAGGACCTGAGATGACAGCTCACTGGCAAGGGCTTGCTGGAAAATGTGCCGAGTGTCTCATTGTACTGAGAGATGGGCAGGAAGACATTCTTGGTGCTGAACTCTGAAAAAACAGGTGCCCTCTCCGAGATAAGACAAAAGCACTGTATCTATCCAAATGCAAAAAGAAGACTCTAAAACAATCACAAAAACAGGAAAAACAGAAAGCACGAGTATGACAAAGTTCTTTAAAGTGAGAAAATAACAAGAAGTCAGTCCAGAAGAGGTCCACCTCAACCAGGATGATGGGAGCAGGGCTCGCAGTTAAGAGGTCAGCAAAGGCAGGTCAAGGAAGAGAAGCAGCATCCCAAGAGAAGCCGGCTAACAGTAACGAGTAGTCAAGAATACGAGGTAGTTACGTTACAAGTAACCAAGAGGACCGTTATAATCTTATAAAAGCATAGCTCCTACTGAAGGCATGTGACATCATCTGTTCCTCGGGGGAAAAAACTAAAAGAACTTCTGAATAAGCCAAAAAGATAAAGGTGAATTTGCAAAAACTAAAACAAATACACAAAACTCCTAAACTAAGTAATCTTTCCGTTAAAGAAACACGGGAAACCACCACTGCGGAGTGCTTAGAGATTGACCATGAGAAAACCACAGACGAAGGTCCACGCTACAAAATCTGTCGTCAGCACAAATTTACAGCCTTCAATGCCTGGATTGTTACTCAACGCTCAAATTAAAGACATGCAGTTCAGAATAATGCTGTTTTTTCATTCCAAAATGGGTGAAAAATTACTTTGATACTGATTCAGGTGGGGAGAGTGTGGGGAAGCGGCCAGCGTCACTGCGAGCTCGCGGGGCAAACACGGTAACCACGAGCAAATCAGTCCCGCCGCTGTGACGAGCTCCTGCGTGTCCGGCTCGTATTTCCGCCTCTGGAGACACACAGATACTTTGTCGGTAAGAAAAGGGACCTCCGAGAAGGCAGGTCGCCTGAGTGGGCTCCCTGGGGCGCTGGACGGAAGCAGAGTCGGAGTCTCCCCCGCCTGTTCGACCCGGAGAGGAGGTGCACCCCCCGGTAGCCATGAAGCCGGAGAGAACAATTCGGTGGCACTGGCTGAGCGACAAGAAAGCCGTCCGGCCCACTCGGCCTTCAGTGACACGGGACTCGACGGGGGCCTGCCCTCACCCCACCTCTGCCCCAGTGGGGCTTCTGAGGCAGGAGCTGTGCAGAAGTCTTGACACAAGTCCCTTTGCCGCCCCCAAAAGCGTGCGTGTTTGAGGATTGTCACACTCCGTACAGGGGCGCTCTTCTTTCCACACCGCCACCCGAGAAGCAGCCGGTCGAAGCCATGACTTCAAATTTGTGCTTAAATCTGACTTGGTTGAAAAGGGTAATTTATTCTCGGGGGGGAGGGGGCAGCAGTTAAAGTGCCTGTCAGGTGACGGCCGTGTCCCCGCCCTCGGGGACACTGCGGAGGCGTCCCCAGCGACCACGGAACTGCATCATTGTCTTGCGTGACATTTCCCACTTACTGGGTTTCAAAAGTGGTTATGAATAGAGGGTCCTTGAAAGGGAAAAGGGAAGTGAAGCCTCATGGAACAGGCTTTGTGGGCAGCTCCAGCAGGATGCGCGTCTCCATGGTGACCAAGGTCGGCTCCGAAAGCCACGGAGACAGCCACCACGTGCTCATTATCAGAGGAGGCACAAGCCGCCAAGTATTAGCGCCAAGGACAAAGATGTTCCAACCTTTCCGCGGGCATCCGTCCTCATTCATTCTAGAGCCGTGGCTGAGGCCTGTTTGTGCCTCCAGGAAAGAACGTGACAACTCACGAAACACAAGCCGTTCTCCGAGTAAGAAGCCACAAGCCCCCTCCTCGGGTGGCCAGCGAGGACCGCAGAAGATCAAGGTTACAGACCTACAGATCTCGCCAAGAGCTGTCAGTTGAGGGGAAGATCAAAGGCACCCACTCATTCCACATTCATTCAACAAACATACAGAATGAGAAAGCCAGGGAATCGTCCAAACAGGTCACCAAAATCAAAAGGAGAGTGACAGGCAGGTGTGAGGACTCAGGGATGCCAACAGCGGGGAAAGAACAGGCAGGCCTGGGAGGTGTGCTTGTCTGGGCCAGGGTCATCCCTGGTGGAGGGTGCAGAGGACGCAGGGAAGCGGGGACACATGCTACCTCATGTCGCCTCTCCGGAGAGAAAACCAGGAGTTCAGCCTGGCCCAGGAGACGAGGGGCCAAAGGGTCGCAGGGAGTGAAACCACTTCCACTCCAGGGAAGGCTCGGATCTACCCGAGGACGATGTGCAGGCAGAGATGTCTGGGGAGGAGACTCAGGGCCCTGCATCCCAGGCGAGGGCAGAAGATGCTTCTGGTCTGTAGGGAGCAGGTCCTGCTGCTTACACTGAGCTCAGCCCCGCTTGGCTTCGTCCCTTCAACAGGCATGTCACATGGCCCTCCACACCTGCCGTGAGCAGGGCCTTGCCCGGCACAGATGGGCCACCAAGGATTCCTCACCAGCTCCTGCCTCATCACTCCAGCCCCCGCGCCCATGCCTCCTTCACTCCAAGCTGTCGCCTGTTCCCCGAGAGCGTGTTGGCTTCAGCCGTGCTGCCCTCTTTGCCTGGAATGTAGTTGGTTTCCCACCCCTCAACCTCGGGCCACCTTTGGCACCCCCACGCGCCATCCGCTCCTCTCCGAACCTGCCCCTGCTCACCCCAGTCTGGGGCGATGCCTTTGTCCTGTGAGCGACGGGACCCTGTGCACATCCTTCCCCACTGGCTGGGACTCCTTCGAAGGAGGGACTGTGCCTTTCTCTCTATATCCCAAAACCTCCCACACGCCTGCACGTAGGATTTGCTCCGTTATCCGGGGCCACATTCTCACCACAGCCCCAAATGAGCCAGACGCCAGGCCACTCGCCGTGCACAAGGACACCTGCCCTCACTCAGGCAGACGGCCCAGCCCCGCTCCCCAGCCTGGACGCCGCACCGGCTGCCCCAGGTCAGCACGCTGCCCGCACACCCTGGTGAGCCAGACCCGCGCTTCCTGGCCAGCCCCGCCGACCCCCCTGACTCGCTCCCTGTGACTCAGCATCAGAGCAGCACGAGCTCCCTGCGGACCCCAGAGCCCGCCCAGTAAGGAAGAATGACAGGTGTGAGCTCACAGACTCCCAGCTGGCGTCAGAGCGAGCATCTGCAGCTGGCTCTGTGGGACCCAGAGCGAGGCCCTTGTTAGCACCTCCGGGCCTCCGTTTCTCCCCTAAAACTGGCGTGGGGCACCCGGGGGGCTCCATCGGTGGAGTGTCTACCTGCAGCTCAGGTCATGAACCCAGGGTCCTGGGATCGAGTCCTGGTTGGGCTCCCTGCTCCGTGGGGAGCCTGCTTCTCCCTCTCCCTCCGCCTGCTGCTCCCCTGCTTGTGTGTGTCTCTCTCTCTGTCAAATAAATAGATAAATTGTTTTAAATCATAAAAAATTTAAAAAATAAATAAAATTGGGATATTACCAGTGCACCTTTCTTTGCTCTTCTGTGTGAATTTTCATGGATCATCACATGTGTGAAAAGTCATTAGAAGCTCTGGGGTACTTCATTCGTTCATTCTACACATGTTCATTGCGGGTTCACAATACGCCAGACCCTGTTCTCGAAACCGTAGATACGCAGTTTTCAAGAGACGAGGCATCCCTTGCGTCAAGCACGTCGTGCCCGACACCCCGTACTAGCTTGTGATGAGCATGTAACAGGGTCCGTCAGATACTCGCTGGGAAATCCGGGTATGCCCGCAATGGGTTCTCTTAAGATGGATGCATCTTCCCAACAAAATCTTTTTATCTCGAGTCACAGAGAAATGTCTGACTGGGTACAGTGTACACTGGGTGCCTCTCTTTGTCGAGAGTCACTAGCCCTGGAGGGCAAATGTAAATCTGGAGTATTGCTGCTTTCGAAGATCCCAAGAACTCCCAGGGAGACCGACAAAGGAGCAGGAAACAGTCCTAAAATGTAAAACACCAGGAACACCTCCGTCAGGCCTGGGGCCAAGGAAGGCTTCCCAGTGGAGGTCGTTGTGGAGCCGTGACCTGAAGAATGAGGGAGAGTCAGGGGTCCCTACAGCAGAAGCAACGGCCTGAGGAGAGGCCCCCTGGTCGGTGAGGCTGGAGGGCAGGGGGAGGGCAGGGGGAGGGCAGGGGGAGGGCAGGGCGTCAGAAGAGACAGGCCGAGGAGGAAGCCGCGCACCTGCACCCCACCCGCCCTGGGAGGCAGCGGGGGCAGCACAGGAGGAAGCACACCCCATTTCCAGATGAGGACTTACTCTGGCGACCATCCGGGATGGCCCTGGGGCGGGGCAGGAGGCCTAGAGACAACTGGAGGAGAAAAGAGCCGATGCTCTCAGACGGACACGTTCTGAGCAAAACTCAGCTACTGACATTTCCCCAGCTCTGGCTCCCAGAGGAAACCCCTTCTCCACGCCCTTCGGGTCCCCCACACTCAACCATTCTCGACTCTGCAGATGATGCTCAGGTCGGAGGAAGTGTGCGCCGGACGCGTCTGAGCGCTGCAGGGGCCTGGGCTCGGAAGCTTCTCCTGCAGCGCCGCCAGGCTCCCCGGGACACCCTGTGTCCTGTGTTGCCCACGGCGAAGGCGAGCGCGAAGGGCTGGTGTGAAGGTTGGAGAGGAAGGCGCCATCCCCGCAGCCGGGGCTCATCAGCGAGCCTGCGAGACGGGAGCCGGACTCCTCGACCTCGTGCCCCGGGGCACACCTGGGGCGGAATCCTGCCCTCACTTTAGGGCAGATTATTTAACGTCTCTGAGCCTCAGACTTCCCCTAAAGGAAGGAAGCATGAGACGACCCCTCGGAGTTACCGCGAGGACGTGTTAGAAAGAAGAAAAGCAGCTAGGGGCCTCCTGGAACGTAGTTAACACCGCTTACTTCCGGACTAAGGCGTTACCTTAAATCTTATAACGACAACTTTTACTAACGAACACATCATATAATAAATGGAAATTTTCTGATTTTAGGTTTTTATCCCGTGAGTTCTCCTGAAATGTTTGGAGCCTGCTACCACTTTAGCCAGGTCCGAAGCTGGTATAAGACAGTATCTGACTTAACACAAAGGAAGGGTGCCCGTGTCACCGATCCGCGGCAGACGTCCCACCGGTGGCCCACGACTCCGAAGCTCCACTTCCTGGACAAGTGTGAAACCTCATTTCAAATGAGAAAAACACTGAGCAAGACACAGGATAACACAGCTGATCTTCGCTCTGTGCCCAGATTGGTTCCAGGAAACCGGATTACACGCGTGTCACTGTCAAGGGTGCGGTGGGAGAGGCGCACTCCCCGCCTGGGCTCTGTCACGTGAAGGCTGCTGGGGTCCCCTGGAGCGTCTCTGGGAGGTCACCAGCTGCTGCACGGAGGGCCCTGACAGACCCTCAGTGCATGTGGAGACACTTCGGAGCCTCCGGGAACTGGCGGGCCCAGCCAGG
This sequence comes from Taxidea taxus jeffersonii, assembly GCA_003697995.1. Taxonomy (NCBI): domain Eukaryota; kingdom Metazoa; phylum Chordata; class Mammalia; order Carnivora; family Mustelidae; genus Taxidea; species Taxidea taxus. The sequence goes on along the minus strand of ML110011.1, from coordinate 52,994 downwards.
CTAGGACACTACTCCTAACACAGGATAAACTCCCCCATGTAGACGAGAGCACACACAGGCCCACACTGAGGAGGCCGAAGGAGTTCCATTTACTGAGTCCTCCAAATCTCCACGCTTCAGGAACATGGGGCCCAGAGAAATGAAGTCCCTTCCCCCAAACCAAGTTCATAATCAGTTGACTTCCCCTGCAGGGAGCTCGGTCAGCTGGGCACCGGCCGTCCAGAAACCTGGACGCTCCTCACCATGGGCTTCCCTTCCCTGGTGAGGAGACGAGGTTCCCGGCCCTGCTCCCTCCCACGGCGGCTGGGGGACGGCGCGTCCCAGGCTCCCCCCTCCCCCCTCCCGTGCAACCAAGCCTCCTTTTGCTGCAAAGCCAGGACCACGCTCATCTGTGTCCCTCGTTTTCTCTCCCACTGAGGCTGCCTCCTGCGTGGGGACGTGGTGGGGGTGCCCCACGCGAGGACAGGTGTCAATACCTGCTTGAGTCTGCCTGGCCGATCACAGAACGAAGGAGTTTGGAAGACCCCAGGGGACACCTGTCACCGTCCCTCACCTCCTGCTGGGCCACATTCCCCCCATGCACTGGCCCCACCCTTCCTGTCCACCGCTGAGCCTGCCTGTGCCGACTGCTGTTTCCTATTGTTCGTTATTATTATCGTTTCTCTCCTTCTCGGAACCTGAGCACACTAGGCCCAGAGCCTCGGTGAGACCCTGCGTCCTGGCATGACTGACGCCCTCCAGTCAGAGGATGGTGGGACACGGGGGATGACAAGTGGGTAAGCGCTTCCTTCCGCGTGCCGTCCGGCCCGCACCTCGCCAGCCCCTTGACAAGGCTGCTGGGGAGCGGCGTGAACTATCAACGTGCCGTAGGTTTCCAAGTAAGGGCTCGGCGGCTCACGGAGGCCCTGCAGAGCCCGTCTGACCCTCACAGGAAAGGGCTGAAGCCCCACAGAGGGGGCTCCGTCCTCCCCTGGGATGCGGCTTTGAGGGGCGGGTGCCCACGTGGCTTCATTCTAATTCAGCCCCCTCCGCTCCAACCCAGAGCGGCAGCGGTGACGGCCACTTGGTAACAGACTGGGGAAGCCACAGCCCACACTTCCTCCCGCGTCCCGTGAGCGGGCTCCCTGGGGGCTCCGTGCAGAGCTCTTTCCAAAACTCGGGGCCGGCGACCAGGCAGGGCGCGCGCTAAACCAGGAGCGGCGGAAACGGACCCCGCAGTCGACTTGATCTATTTCGCCACGATCGATCATACTCACTCGTTCCTCCCGAGCACGGCTGCTTGAGAGACGGTGTTGCCAGCGTGGGGAGCAGGGCTGGAAGGAAGCGACGGCAACACGGCGCCTGCTCTCGGACGCTGACGACTGGGACAGGAGATGCCAGCGCAAAGCTATGCTGACCACTAACGACACAACTCTGGAGTGCGGAGCAGGGTCCGAGCCCCGCCTTATGGGCCCGAGCCTTCTGGACATCACCGTTCAGAACGTGTAGGCTTTGAAAGGCATCCCTCCAGACAAGAGCCCAGAAGGGCCCCGGAGGACGTGGGGCCACAAGGAGCCACGAGCAAAGGCAGAGAGGGACCAGAGGCCGGCAGGTTCTGTTTATCCGAGCCCAAAAGACCAGGCGTGCCCTGGAAGGCCCCTGGAAAGAGTGCTGGGCCAGGTTATTAAAACGGCCATCCAAGCTTTAGTCACCGAAGTTTCCAGCAGGAGCGTGAAAGGAGAGAGACCGCCATCAGGAGTTTCATCTTCAGCTGAGACCCAGCACGGGCGAGACCCAGCAGAAGACTCCCCGGGCTGAAACGCCTCGTCCCAGGGCCAGGGTGTCTCCATGGAGTGGGAAGAGAAAACCAGAGCAGGGGCTCTGGGGGCCGCATGGAGTGGACGTGCCAGCCCCCGCAGGAAGTGCAGATAGCCGGCCCTCCGTCCTCAGCCAGGGAGGGGACGAGGTGGGAGCCCCCAGGGCAGTGCCCCTGGCAAGGGGGTGCTCGCCTGGGGCGCTGGTGACGCAGAAGTCAGAGAAATCCGACAGGATGACTTCTCTGCTGAGCTTTTCTTGCCGTTTGCTCCAAAACTCAACACAAGGAAAACACCCCCCATGCAGACAAGACGCCATCCAGTGTGCACACACTGGACATCTGTGGTCCTGAAGATCCTCATCCGTGAACTCTGAAACAGTCTGAGAGCACTTCGAGGCCGGAGGTGCCGTCTGGGCGGGCGCCATGTGCCCTGCCTCCCTGGCACACCCACAGCCTCCTGAGCGCACGAATGCTGGTGAGCGGAGGGAAGGGCTGTGACCCCAAGCACGCGACTCTGAGCTGTCGGTCACGGAGCACCTGCCACGCGCCAGCACAGAACTGGCTTCTGGTCCTTAGGACGACCTCACGGCTGACCAGCGTGCCCGCCGTATACGTGGGCGGAGCGAGTAAGCCACGGTTCTGCACACCGTCCGAGATCCCACAACCAGGAGGCGCCTGAGTTGAGACCTGAAGCACCTGGTTAGGGCCACGTCCACGCTCACGACTGTTTGCGGGGCCGACACTGGCTCCAGCAAGGAGACAACGGTGCCAAGGACGTGGGTCCTAGGAACTGCAGGCCGCCACAAAGCGTCCGGGCCCGTGCGCCCGCGTACTTGCCCGAATCCAGAACAACCCACTGGTTCTCATGAAGCAGAACAAGCACAGATGCCCACAGGTCAGGGGCCTGGAGGAGCCTCACTCAGCCAGCAGCTTAGGACAAAGACTGCTGCCCCGTCTGCACCCTGTCAACCGGTCCGCCCGTAACCCTTCAAGGAAAATGTCAAGTGAAGCCTGGAGTTTCAACGGGCCTGTCTCCATGCGCATATCCCCGTGAAACCCCTCGGAGCCCCACTTAGCAGCGAGCGTGAGAGCCTGACCGTGGCTCTGCAGGCGCCAGGCAAGTCTCTAGCCATCCCGGGCACCGAGAACCGCTCCGGGGTCCTGCATCTCAAGGGACCCCCGCAGAGGAGACCCCCCACTGTCCTCCCGGGCCTGCTCTCCCCGGGCTGGTCTGCACCGCCCCAGCTCTGCTGGCCTGGCCAGGGGGAGGGGTACCCCCTCACCTCACTGCCCGAAGCCCGGGGACCTGTGGCCGGCCACGGGGCAGATTTGCTGTCACCTTGGATGTCTTGGCTTTGCAGGAAGAAGTCGAACTTCTTCGTGCTCCTCAGGCTGGTTTGGGCCTGGGTGTACGGTGTTGTTGGCACACAACGGCCGGAGGGCACGGCGGGGCAGAAGCAGCCCCCTCGGGGCCCCGGCGTCACTGAGGCAGGCCGAATGGGAAGGACAGACCCCTCTCCTTCGAGGTTCCAGGTCGGCACGGTCTCTGTGTTCCGGGAGTTCCTCGGGAAGCCCACACAGGGCTCTTCTCCGCTCTTGCATGTTCTCTTCAAGGACGCGCCTTCTGGGGGCAACGGCGGACAAGGAGGCTCGGAGGAGCGGGACAGCCCCTCTTCCCCAGGCTAGCAGGAACGCGTGCCTGCACCGCACTCAAGGAAACGAAGGTGTGGAGGAAAATGCCGCCAAAATACATTTCCTGACCCCGTTATTTGATGACTCAAGAATTCAGAAGCCTTAAACATGGCTTGGGTGCCAACACCACGGACCGACCGTTGTACTGCGCCGTGGCAGCCGCGGGACGGGGACGCCGTCCCCATCAGTGCTCGGCTGCTCGGGCCATCGGGCCCTTGTTCCACCTGCACCGCACGGTGGGCCGCGTTCCCAGCCCACAGAGGGGCTGACGCCCCCTCAGGTGGCTCTGTCCCGGCGTCCCCAGCAGCACGCGGCTCCTGTGCCCGCGGCTGTGTCCCGCACGTCCTCCATCACGACGTCGGTGTCCTCCGATGCTGGTCCAGAGAGAGACACAGTCGCCACCATGTGCAAACCAGACACGATACGTTAGATGACAGTTCTCACCTGGTAACTAGGTCCCACGTGCCAGCGAAGGACCCCCCACCCCGGGGACGTCACCAGCCTGATCCTGGTGTTCTTAAAGAGAAGAGCAATTAACAAATGACCTTTTTACATCACTCACACAGCCCGCGACTTCTCTCCAGGGTCCCCCTCAGTGGCTGAAAGGACTCGGATACCGTGTGCTGGGCTGGGCTGCCACGTGCTCTGTGTTTTCTACTAGAAAGTGACCAAAACGATAAAAACTATGACATGAGGCCCGTGGCCTCTAGAAAGCATATAAACTCTTCAACTTGTAGGCAGAGATTCCAGAAGCCAGTCCCCGTATCTGGTCATTGGTCTCCCCCAAGTACGATTTCCGCGTGGAGCTGGTCATAAGCGAGAGTGAGACACGGACGAGGAGAGACGAGGCCTGCGACATCCTACTGCAAGATGGATGGGCCCTACAGCTGCGGGGACACAGGGGAGGGCTCTTCCCTGGCTGGAGGGAGCAGGAAGGCAGGGTGAGGAGGACCGTGGGTTCCCAGGTGTGCAGAGAGCCTCCAGGAGAGCCCTGTGCCTCTGCCCCGGAAGCCGGGGCCTGTGGGGGCCACTGCCGGTCCAAGAGATGTGCGTGGGGCGGCCGTGAGGCCCGAGAGACGCAGGGACTGCAGCGCAGTGGGAGGCAGCCCTAGCTGCCCTGCACGGGAGGTGGCCCTGAAGGCAGCTGCAGGGATGCACGGGGACAGGGTTGGGGGCAGAGCCCCAGCTGCCCAGCACTTTGCCTGGCCCACAGCACAGCCCTAAGCCTGCAGATGACCGTGGCCGACAGGGTGCCCTCCCGGTTTCCTTCAGGTTCCTTTTCACTCCATCAGTAGTGGAAGAAACGTGTCTTCTGGGCTGTGGCTACCTGGCGGCCAGCGCACCGACGGCGCCCATCCGCGGCCGGCCTGTGTGGGGCTCCTGCTTGCTTGGTGGCTGCTGCTCTGCGCTGGCTCAGGGCACGCGAGGAAGCCCCACGGCCCTGCACGCACCTGCCGCCCGCCCTCCCCCAGAGCAGCGGGCACGGCGCACACACCACCCGTCGGCCCGCACACACCGCCCGGCCTCCAGCCCGGCTCACGCTTGCCCCCGCGGCGGCTCAGCTCCGCCGTCCTGCCCCTGCTACGGCCTCGGTCTCTCGCTCACCCAAAAAACACCGCCTGAGCCCCCTGGGTCTGGCCCTGGGGAATTTCCATGGTGTGGCCAGTAGGACGTGGGAGAGGAAGCGCGGGAAGAGGAGCCCAAGGAGAGGGGGAAGAGGAGCGCGAGGAGAGCGCCCATGAGCCACAGCCTCTAAGTCACCTAACAACAGATCACGCGAGCGAGGACTGTACTGGCTCGGGGCATGTCTGATTTCACCTCCCCTCGGCAACCACAGCTCCTTGGGGGCAGGAAGCGTCTCCTGGAGTGTGTGGGATTGTCTCCAGGTCCTTCCGGCAGATCCAGAAGAGACGTGCCCGAGACCCCAACTGCGGGGGAGGAGCAGAGGAGAAGACGTCGCCTCATTGCTCACCTGGCGCGTGTCCGACCAGCTCGACGCAGAGCAGACGCGTGCCTGGACTCCGGTCTGTGCCCGGCGGGAGCATAGGTGCAGGGGCAGGCACGAGGCGCACAAGCCCAGCCTGAGCGGTCAAGGCCAGCGACTCGGCCCCGGAGCGGGTAGCGCCCCGGGAGGAACCGCTCCCCCAGCAGGCTGGGCCTTCTTGGCACACATTGTAAACACGCATGACCTCAGGTGCCCTGTCCCCTCTGTTCCCATAATGAGTACACCGCCTGTTTTTACCTCCATGGCTCTTTTTGCTTATCTTAAAGAAGATATTGGTAAAGAAAACAAAATGAACAGCAGCACTGTTCATCCCTTTTGTAAACGGGCACTCCGTTCGGTTGGCCTCCCTCTGGCAGCAAACTGAACGTGGGCGTCTGCAGGTGTTCAGATCTGGGTGCCCTAAGACTTGCGAGCCACCTGCCCACCCCACGCAGGACACAGCCCCAAGTTTGCACCAAGAAGTGTCCTGCCTCCAGGCCTTTCCTGTAGCGACCCTCTGGTGCTCTGCTCCAAGTCCGGTCTGCGAGAACTCCACTTCTCCTTCTTCCCGTGTTCCATCGTTCCGTCTCCTCCCCCTCCCCGACGGGGTCCACGCACACCTGTCCGGGGGGGTGGCCTGTGTGGGGTCCTGACCGCCCCTCGCAGAGAGCGGGCACAGGTGGCCACGTGCACGAGGGTGATCAGCAGAGCGTAATTTCCACACATGCATTCTTTGTCTTTCAGAATATGCTCGTTGACATTTACAGACGCATTGTGGACTTCTTCATCCTAACGACCTCCATGACTTACAAATAAAAGGCAGGCTTTCCTCTCTTTCGTAAAGACAAGGCACACTTCAAAATACTTCATCATTCTACTATTAGGGTGAGGGACAAACTGTCAAGATTACACTGGCAGGTAATTGTATAGTAGAATTGCTCCTTGATATTCTGGAACCAGGGTTTTCTGTCTAGACCACAGAGTAATTTCTTACTCTGTGGCCACGGTAGCAATCCTTTTTCAAGGATATCACCTCTCACCGGCGACGTCAGAAACCACCACACAGAAATCCCCTCCCTTCTAAGAGCAGATGCAGAATGGAGTGTCCAGAGACCTGGGCTGTGGGACTCGGGACAAAGAGCTCCCCTTGCCCCCAGCACGATCCCACTGTTCTCACTTGTAAGTCAGAGCAACTGAGAGGGACAATGCCTACAATGCGTATGTCCAGCACCTTGCACGAGCCTGAGAACACATCACAGCGCACCTGCTGCGAGGCTTGGTTTGGAGATGACGCCCCAGCAGCCCCGTAGCTTACACTCGGATGCGATGCTAGGACCCCCGGCCCAAGAGGCTCATCTTAGAATAGGTGTCCACGAAAACAAAGATGTTCCCCTTTGTTACTCACTGGATATGTTGTAAGGAAGCATATTGAAGCATCTGGAAGGAGGACGGAGACCTTACAGCTCCAATCATCAGGGGCAGTAGCGGAAGGGAACATCACGAGCAAAATCACAGAGGTGAGAAAGAAAAAGCCTTATTTGGGAATAGCAAGTAGATTCTATTGGTTAGAACAATGTGCATTTATTAAGCTCTTCCTGCATGTCCTGCCGAAATCAATAACCTGGGAACATGCAAATGAAAGAAACATACTCAGTAGGATTTTAAGAAGAGTTGGTGTTGGCAACCGGCCAGGGGAGGCAGTGCGTAGAGAAGCCAAGGGGCTCCTTACTGGAGAGGGCATGCACATCGTAGACTTTCAGAGCACTCCTCTTTTCTTGCAATAAACACCCACCTACTACCCGGCACCAAGTTGAGGGTGGGGACCCAGAGCCGAGCTGGGTGTGGGGAGTCCTGGTAGACGAGGTATCCCCTTTCCATGAGGGCCCTGCTGGGGAGGTCTGTAAGTCCCAGGGCTCTGCTGGACAATAGAGAGGCACAGGAGATTTCTGAGCCCAAGCATCACATGGGCACGGCTGTCGGGGCCACTGACCTAACAGCTGTTGGGGGGGGGGCGTGGTGCAGAGATGGGGCCATGGCCCCAAGTGGAGAGGTCTGGTGGAGCGAGCAAGAGCAAGGGGGATGGAGGCTCACTCACAGGGCCCAGTGTGCCCCCTGGGCTGTGGCCCCCACGGCTGGGCATGCAGAGGTCCCTGCAGACCCTTGGGCATGTGGTGGCTTGGAGCACTCACAGATGCCATATCAGATCACAGTGCTCCCCAGAAGCCGACACTGTCCCAGCGTTCCTGGACTTAGTGTGTTCCGTAGTTGACATTAGATTTGACACTTCATTATTTTTTTCCTTAAAGCACAATAATCCTGACTTCAAGTGCTCAAAGAAGACAATAAATGCATAAGCCAGCCCCATTTATCCAAGGGGAAAGAAAGCCAAGCAGAAAGAAGCAGCACCTTCCTCCTTTCCTTTTGGCATTGGTCTGTTTCCAGTGGGGTCCCCTGAGCCACCAGTTCTCAAACCCCTCAGTCCTGGAATTCCATGGGGGCAGCGTGGCCAGAGTGACCCCTGACCCAGAAAGCGAGCAGCATCTGCCCGTTCTGTGCTCCTCCCTGTGGAAACAGGGCTGTCAGCCTCGGAATCCGGGGGCCTGCATGAGCACTAATGTCTTCAGACTCTGAACCGACAACGGTTCCTCCAAGCTGCTCACACGGCAGCTGGTACATACATGCCATTAATTTTTTCCCATTAAGGAGAAAAAGAACCATCCATTTTAGGGGGGGGGGATCTAAAAACTCTACTTTTCCCCCTTTTAAAAAGCGTTGTCTTTTTTTTTCCTTTCATGAATAACAAGCTTAATCAATTATCTTCTCTTTATCTTCAAGTAAAGTGTCCCTTTCAGGGTGGATGTTGTCATATTTTTAAGTGTTTGCTTTTAAGTTGTCAGCTCGCTCGACATCTTCCCCATGGATCCTCCGACAGTAGATTTGTGATCCTAAAGGTCCCCATGTAGCACCCCCACACTGGTCAGGGGAGCCAGGAGACACGGAGCACTGACGGGATGTGGATCGGGACGGCTAGCCCGCCCCGGACCGGAACCATGGCTGGGGACCTGCTACACAGTCATCTGATTCTGTGATTCAATGGGGAGGGGAAGACGATCTTCTCATAGAAACCAGAAAAACAATCCAAAATCAGCAAATCCGGGGATAGAATGAGGAAACTGTATCACGTTCTGGTGAGATTTCTTGCAACTTTCTGTAGCCAACACTTGTGAGATGGAACGCATCCCTGTGGTCGGGATGCAGGCCGCTGCCCTCCACAATGCCACCGGAGGACAATGACCATATTTCCCCGATCCTAAGATGATCATCTACTTACTAATAGCTTTTCAGGGGGAAAAAAGACTGTGTTAAAAGCAACCGTCCATTACAAGCTGCATTCGGATTTCAGAAACGCTCGCAGGTGACAAATATCCATCTTAGAATCAAGAAATATGGTATTTTAATTCAAATTCAATTAATCATTTTAAAGGACTTAAGCAAATGGACCCGCTGGCAGAGAGGTCGTCCCGCACGAACAATGGCAGGGCCATGATGGAAAAGGAAAGCATAAATATTTGTCAACAAAACCAAGGAAAATGAACAATTCCAGAAAAGGAAGCCGGGAACATTTTTAATTCTGTTTCTCAAAAATATTAAGATTTATTCCTAGACATAACTTACTGTTAACAGCCGCGGTCATAAAATGTGAGAGCACATAGCAGACTCAGGCAAATGGAAAGAAAGAGTATCCGTGTCACTGGCTGTTCCCGCCAGCCCCCGAGGGGTGATCGGTGCGTGTGTTGAGTGAAGATTTATTTGTTGAAGCAAGGACAAAGTCAAGTATTACAGTAGCCACCAAGTCTGCTGATCCTATATCTTAGGGATTTAGGGTTCGCTCCTTTGCGCCCTAACCAGATCCTGGGCCTCTTCTCATCTGTGTGGCAGGCCATGTGGCTGCCGGCCCAGCCTGCCCCATCCTGCCTGTGCCCCCTGCACCCTTCCTCTAAAGCCAGAGGAAAGGCCTTGCGTGTGGGGCATTTCTGAACCTCCCATAAATCTCCATAAAAATAGAGCAGCTTGCACAGCCAAGCAAGAAACCCTCCCAGTACAGCTTCAACAAAGCTGGGCAACAAGTGGTCCCCGTGAAACCCAGCATGTGATCATGGGGTGACGCTATGCCATGGACGGCTCCCACGGCAGTGAGCAGGTGGTCAGGAGCGACACTGGACCTCTGAGAGCCCGGGGCGCACCCTGAGGGGAAGGCATCGCGGGGAGCCTCTGGGGGCAGCGGAGCCTCCTCTGGGGAGACAGTGCCAGAGGCCTGGGGGCAGCAGGCTGTGCCAGACCCAAGAGAGAAGCCTGGGAGCTGGTCCCCAAACCCAAGGACGGAGACCAGGGAGACACCAGCTGCGGAAAATCCTTTGGGTCCACGTGGAGGGGAGGAACCAAGGCAGATGTCTGAGCATCCTTTGGAACCTGCTCCAAACAAACCATTAAAAGACACACACACACACACACGCACACACGCACGCACACATGCGCACGCACACACACACGCAATACATACACATGACACACACGCACAGGCACACACACACATATGCACACATGCGACAAACACACATGCATACGCACATGCGCACATGTGTACATTCACACACGTGCACACACGCGCACAGCCATGCGCGCACACACATACACATGTGCGCACACATACACATAACACACACGCATGGGCACACAGGAACACATATGCGCACACGTGCACACAACACACATATGCACACCTGTGCACCTGTGCACACACATATGCGCGCACATTCACACACATGCGCACACACATACACACGCGCACACATTCACACACGTGTGCACATCCACACAAACGTGCACACACATACACATAATACATGCACGGGCACACACGAACACACACATATGTGCACACACGTGCACACATGCACACACATACACACGTGTGCGTGCATCCACACACATGTGCACGCACACAATGCACACAGAGACGCACACGTGTGTGCATGCGTGCAAACACACGTGTGCACGCATGTGGCACATACACATGTGTGCCCTGTATGCACGTGTGCACATATATGTACGTGTGTACATATACACATACTCACGTACACACATACACATATGGGCATGCACACGTAACAATACACACGCCCACACGCATGCGTACATACATGTGCACACATAAATACATATACTCACGCAGGGACACACATACACATTAGCACGCATATATACACACAAGCATATCACATACAGAGACACACATACACATATACACACCCATACACACACGTAATCTCCAGAAGTGGACAGACGGTCCTATTAAGGAATCACTGTTGATCAGTTCAGGCATGATCGTGTATTATGGTTTTGTTCTTTCTTGTTTAAAAGTCTCCTCATCTGACAGTCTCACTAAAACGGGATGAAATGGTCAGATGCGTGGCTGTGGTGCATGACGACCCGCAGGGAGAGTGAGCTAGGAGGCGGCGTGAGCACAGTGGGATTCGTTGTGCTGAGAATTTGAAAGCCGGTGGTGGCTTGTACACTTGGAAGTTCAACTCACTTTTCTTTTGTGTATGTTTAGAATTTTCCAAACAAAATTTTTTTAAAAAATCACAATTTTAGGGGCGCCTGGGGTGGCTCAGTGGGTTAAAGCCTCTGCCTTCACCTCAGGTCATGATCCCAGGGTCCCACATCGGGCTCTCTGCTCGTCGGGGAGCCTGCTTCCCCCTCTCTCTGCCTGCCTCTCTGCCTGCTTGTGACCCCACTCTCTCTGTCAAATAAATAAATAAAATCTTTAAAAAATCACAATTTTAGCCCTGTGATACAACTACCGAAAAGAGCTGGTTAACTGCCTGCCACCCACCAATGACCTTACATGTGACCCAAAGCTGCCCACGTCACGTGTCCCCAGTCCCCCTCAGGCCATCACTGCCTTGCCCTTTAGCCACGCCCCTCAATGCCCCTCTCAATACACAGGACCAACGTCCAGGACCACACTGACGTCCACGCGGCTGGACACGCCGTTCCTGTGGCTGAAACACGGCCCCAGCACGAGCTCTTCCTTCTACAGGGGCTGGACCCGCCCTGCCCGCCACACACCCTCTCGTCTCCAGGCCGCAGCCAGCACGCCTGGACACTCAGGGACATGAGCCCTCTGCTCGTCTCCTCACTCTGCACCAAGTGGACTTACCAGCAAACTGGCACTGCCGGCGCCTGTGTATTGGGCGGAGATGGGCTTTGGGAGGAGTCTTCTCCGACAAGCACAGAGAACTGGCTCCACACTTTCTGACGTGACAATTTTGATGGGAGTAGGGGTCGGTAAAAAACTAAAGGCAAAACAGCGGCAAAAAGGCCCCCCAAGTGTTTCTGTCTTTTTATGTAGTAATTCCACATTTCAGGATGTATTCAATGGGAATTATTGGGAATTCACAAAAAGACTTTTATGGAAGAATGTTGAGTAAGACCAAGCACCCACCATCATTCATACAACGGAATACCAGGCAGCCACTCACAGCCCTGTCTTAATGGGATTTTTAGCGACATGGGAAATGCTGGAGATTTATTATTACACAAAAACATTAGGTTGTAAATCAGTACATTCCATAACAGCAGAATTGCCTATAAAAATACTCCCCCAGAAAAATGCTGCAAGAAAATACACCTAAATACTCAGTTTTATCCTGAGGTTGTAGGACTAGAGGATTTTATAATCAATAAGCTGTATTTATTTCGAACTGCTTTAGATTTACAGAAAAACTGCGCTGAAGTTACGGGGAATTCCCATAGACCCTCTGACCCCATCCCACAGTCCTCCCATTAGTGTGTCCCTCTGTTACAATTGATGACCCAATACCGACACGTCACTACTAACTGAAATCCATGGTATATATCTGGGTTCCCTCTTCGCATCACACATTCCATGGACTTTGCCAAACACATAATGTCGTGTACCCACAACCACACCCCCATGCGCCCCCGCTCATCCCTCCCCAGCCCTGACCCCTTGATCTCGTTACCACTGATCTCCCTCCCATCTCCGTAGCTCCATCTACCCCACCACGCCGTCCAGCTGGAATCATACAGGACGTGACCTATTCCGACCGGCTCCATTCGCTGAGCAATACGGGGTTAACGGTCCTCTGTGTATTTTTGTGGCTCAACGGCTCACTTCCTTTTACTGCTGAATAGTTCCTCGAATGGATTTTGCAGTTTGTCATTCACCTACTGAAGGACATTTCTTCGGTCAACTTTTGCTTCTAATTTTTGGCAATTATGAATAAAGCCGTTATAAACACACCCTGGAGGTTTCTGTGTGGACATAAGCTTTTGACTCCTTTGGGTAAATGCCGAGGAGCGTGACTGCTGGATCATGGGGTAAGAGTGTGCTCAGCTTTGCAGGAAACCACGAAACTGTGTTCCAAAGGAGCGGAACCACTTTGCATCCCACCAGCGATGAGTGAGAACCCCAGCTGCTCCGTGTCCTCGCAGCACTTGGGATTCTCAGTGTTCTGGATTTCAGCCATTCTCATACGTGTGTAAACCATTAGTCAGTGGTTGGATGCCTGTCACTATTTTTTTAAATTCTCAGCTGTCATTGCTTCGAATAGTCCTCTCTTCCTTCCTCTCCTTTTTCTCCTGTTATCCCCATTACGTGTATTTCATACTTTTTGTAATGGTCCCGTAGTTCTTTCATATTCTTATTTCTCTTTGCATTCCAGTGATTCTTTCCTCGACTGTGTCTGGCGCATTAATGAGCCCATTGGAGACATTCTTTATTTTTGCCATAGTGTTTCGTTATTTCTAATATTTCCTTCTGATTCTTTCTGAGAGTACCAC
>ML110011.1:26234-39644 GCA_003697995.1 Taxidea taxus jeffersonii | reverse complement strand
TTTTCAAATTGTGACTTTTGCCTTTTAGCACACTGTGTAATTTTTTCTTGAAAGTGGACATGATGTATCAGGTAAGTGGAAATGAGGTAAACAGGCCTTTGGTGTGAGGTTTTTGTTGATCTGGCCCGGAGTAGACTGTGTCCATCATGTACTGAAGCTGTGGGCTCAAGAGGCTAACAGTTTCCCCAGTGCTTGCTCCCATCTGCCCTGCTGTCGCTAGGTTTCCTTGGAGATTCCTTCTTAAATAGGGCTGAGGCATGCAGTTCTTTGAGACACAATCTTCTGTTTTTATATAGGAGTCCACTGCCGTGGGGGTAAGACGTTAGGGACAGGAGAACATTCTGGAAACCCAAGATTAGGTCTGTCTTTCATTGGGTTTATGCTCCTAGGCTGTGGCCTTTATGAGTGCTTTGGAGTCTCCCCCTCACCCCTCAGGTGAGACAGGAAGGCTACCGTGGCCTGGGGTTCCCAACTGACGCAGTTCTGCAGGTTCCCAGAACAAGCCTCCCACCGCGAACATGCTGCCTTAGACTAGTACGTACAACCCTTCAAAGAGTCTTTCTCTCCTTCCACAGTCTTTATACCCACAGGCGTTAAAGTCTAACACACTCCCCATCAGGTAAGCTTTAATACTATGCCAAATGCACATTTCCCCCGGTTTTCCCATATGCTGAAGGGAAGCCAAGGGTCCCCAAGAGGAACAAGGGAAGCTCGTCCAGCAGAAGCAGCAGATTGTCATCAACCAAAGTTCACCGAGAGCTCCGCTCTCTCACCTGTGGGGTCACGGTTCTCCTCAGCGCAAGAAGGATGTAGGGCAGTGTGCAGACTTCCTGCTCACTTTCCCCAGCTGGACCGAGCTGCGTGCCGAGATGGAGCATGGCTTCTCTCCCTTAGCTTCACAGCCTGCTTGCCATTGAGCGGTAAGAGCTATTCCAGCCGTCTTCGTCTCGGTCAGTTTGGGTTGCTACAGCTCAGACTGGGTGGCTTGTAAACAGCAGACACTTCTCACGGATCTGGAGGCCAGATGTCTGAGATAAGGGGGCCCGCGGGGTCGGGTTCTGGGGAGAGCTCTTCTGGGCTTCAGACTGATTACCTCGTGCTGTGTCCTCACACGGCAAAGAGCGGGGCCCTCACATCTCTCCTGTATGGGCACTAATCCCATTCATGGGGGCTCAGCCCTCAAGACTCAACCACCTCCCAAAGGCTCACCTCCTAACCCTCATGTTGGGGGCTGACTTCAACACAGAAATCTGGGGGGCACAGACATTTGTAAACAGCACCTTCCACTCCTACGATGCTGTGAACCAGCCTGGTAGCGCCACAGGCCTAGAGAAGTTACCGGTACCATCACCAACACATTCTCGTCTAATGATGAGATCCAGACACACTCTGGTCTTTGCAGAGTGGTGGCTCGTGTGCTGTGCCGGGTGGGCCCACAGTCCCGCAGCCCCGAGCCGGGACCAGCACAAACTAGAGTCTGAAGACACCGAGGCACAAGGGGAGGGGTTTGCCTAAGGTCACTAAGCAGTGATTAGTGGCCTGAAGTTTAGGATCCTTGGTTCCAAACCTCTGCTTGATAAACAACCACACTAACCACACTGACACGACAGAAAGCAAATTTGGTTCACTTTGGGCTTCACCCAAGGAAACTGACTACTGAAAACATCAGGGGGGCCTCAGCCTAACACTTTCATCTCGCTAAAATGACCCAATTTTTGGAACCCAACAGATAATCAGGACAGTCTGCTTCTCCCACTGTGATACATTTTTTGGGTCAGGGAAGGAGAGAAGTCATTTAGTGCTGTTAAATATCCAGATGGCACCATATAACTCATCTCCAACCATTTCTATTTTAAACTTGGGGAAAATACCTTGGCAAAGAAACCATCAATCCTATTGGCAAAGTCAATTTTTGCCAATCCTATTGGCAAAAATCCTATTGACTCCTTAGTGTGTCAAACTCTTCTTTTGACATTGACATCATTATTTTTATTATGGGAAACGGACATGTTACTTAAAGTCACTTTTCTGTGTCCCATGTCCTCAGCCTGCAGGTATCCCCGGGGACCCAGCCAGGAAGGCTTCCTCACTACACACACTAGATGCAAGACGTGGGGCCACAGTACTTTTGGGGGGGGAGCAGGGGGAGAGGGAGAGAGAAGTTCTTAAAAAGGCTCCACGTCCAGCACCTGATTCCAGCTGGGGGCTTGATCCCAAGACCCTGAGATCATGGCCGAGGCCTAAATCAAGAGATGGCCTGAGCCGCCCAGGCGCCCCATAAATACTTTTAAAATCTGAAGAAGTAAACATTTATGCTGAACATTTATGTTTTGATCTATAATATTAATATATTCATGGTTGTACCAACGAAGTCATAGATACAACTTTGACGACTTTTATTTCAATCAAAGTCGCACTGCATTCTGGAGGTCAGCGCCTCTTCATGCTTCTTTGGAATAAGCAGAGGCCTTCTCCATCACACACGTCTGTCCCCACAGGTGAGGGGGACGCATGCCCCTCTCACCCCAGTGCCCAGGAAACCGGGCTCTCCTGGCAGGGGCCATCCTGCCACCGCTGCCCGTGAGCCCCAGCAAGGGAGTGCTGCCAGGCCCTCTGGGAAGTCTTGCTCGCTTGTTCCTGCAGTTGCGTTTCCACGGGCTGAGCAAGGTGGGGAGTGGGAGGCGCGTGGACAGTGATCTGGGGAGAGGAATCCTGATGTAGCAAGATGATTAACTCCGAGCCGCTGTGGAGCTCTCTAGGGAGACCTTTTAAGTCAGCACCGAGGTTGTTCCCGTGCTGCCGGGAGGCCCAGAAGGAGCACAGCGCCGTCCTCCCTAACTACACAGCAGATGAGGGCAAGAATTCAGGTGACACCGTCCCTGCAGGGCACTCAGGGAGACAAAGACTAACACAGGTCACATGCTCACATGCTATAATCTGAAAGGAAGTAAAGGCCACCATTGAACAGGGCGCTGAGCATCCAGTCCTGGCTCCTGGGACGTGTGCCCTAACCGCTCCGAGCTCCCCTTGCCCATCCACAGCTCGCGAGCAAAACTCCCACCGAGCAGAGTGCACGTAAGGGCTCTAGCACGGAGCCCTGGGACTGTACGTTCTGAAGCCACAAACCACAGCCTGTCTGTCCGAGAATGCCCCACACGCACAATACACAGAGAATCGGGGGAGTTGGCCGGGGGCCGACGCAGGACCCTGGCTGTGCTCTGGAGAGCACCGGGGGAGAAACACACAGCGCCGCTCGTGGCTTGGTCTCAGCAAAGCCGCAGACGACCCCGCGGGGACCGGCCTCCACCGCTGCGGACAGCGCCTCCCAGCACCCCACCCCGTGGGCTCAGGAGCCAGCTGCCCCAGCCACCCGAGTCTCCTCCCCAAACCCAGTGACGGGCGGCTCTGTGTCCCCCGGTGCTAGAAGAAACCTCATCAGCGCACACAGGGTCTCCGAAAAGTCAGTGCGTAGGGAACGCGAGGGACGTCAGGCACAGCAAGTGTCACCGCCGGACCCACATCTGGCTCTGGGGGCGCCCCTGTCCCCGGCAGCCCAGCCAGCCACACCCGTCACCACGCGGGAGACGGGGCCGCTCACCGCTCGGCCCGGTCAGTTTCTTCTTCTCCCACAAAATAAGGTTTGGGTTCCGGTTTACATTACTGGCGTAGGGACAGACACAGTAAATATTACCCGTGTGAACATCTCCCTCAAAGTACAAGTCCGCCTTCAACTTCTGCCCTTGGAAACAAGTACACTAAAGAAAGCCAATCTTCCTCTAAAAACACACAAAACCCTTACATGGAGGAGCTCGCGACTGAAGCAGGGATGGAACCGGAGGGATTAAGACTCCGGAGATGGACGGGACGCGGCCACGTGCGGCCCCGAGCCTCCCAGCTCCGCCGGCCCCGCCGCACTCGGCCCTACCCACCGCTGTGCGATCCCTCCCCGGCCACCTCGTGAGCCCCAACTCCCCACGGGGCTCCCCAAGCTGCGGCTGCACCTCCGGGCAGACACCTGCCTACTGCCTCTAAGGGCAGAGGAAGCGCCTCCATTTCCTGTCCCTCTGGCCACTTTCCACTGGGCTGGGACCAAGAAAACCAGGAGAAATGCCCGAGCTTGCTCTCTCCGGGCCTCGGGCCCAGCCACAGCTCCGCCTCTGGCCTGAAGCTGGTCCCTCGCAGCCACAGCAGGGCATCGCACCCCGAGGCCAGCCTCTCTGGCCGGCGAGGTCCTCCCAGCCTGCTGGCCTCCCCGGCGGCGGGCCCGCCCCCCCACGGCTGATGGGGTGAGCAGGCCAGAGCACCGCTTGGTACCATTGATTGCATTCTGAGCCACAAGCCCCCGCCACGCGACGCTTCTGCAGCCTTGCGGGGGGTGTCCGGCAGGTGCTGGGGTGAATTTCCCATGAGCTGCTACTGCGGGCCCCCCGCCCCTCACGCTGGGCGGCCTGCCCCGCGCCGAGATCCCAGGGTCAGCAGGTACTCGAGACCTACTCCTGGCTCCTTCCTTTCTGCCTGGACTCTGGACTCTGCAGCACACAAGTACCACCTCCACGGCCCGATCCTCGGGGCTCCAGGCTCTGGGAAGCCGAGACGGCTCACGGACACAAGGCGCGGCCTCGGACGTCCTCCCCTTCTAGCCCTGCTTGCTCTTGTCTCCCTGGCCCCGTCAGACCCTTTGCCTCCTCCCCCTGGCCCCGCCCTTCTCTTTCCTCCTGTGACTGCTGGAGACCCTGCAGGCCCCTTCCCTCACGCCCCCAATCTGGATGGGGGTGCAAGCCCAGGGCCCCCGTCTGGCACGAAGGAGGAGGCGGCCCCACAGCCTCCTGGTGATTGGGCGCGAGCCCTGAGCTGCTCCTCCAGGGGCACCTTCCTCTGTGTTCAGGGTGGGAGGGTGCTGGAGCTTCCCCACCTTGAGCAGCCACGGCTGCCCCCTCCTCCAGGCACAGCTCCCCCTTCCCTCACCCGGACCCTAGCTCTGGGCCCAGCTAGGCAGGTATGCACCGGCGATGAGCCTTTCGGAGCCCATAAGTCCTGGACTCGTGGATGATTTCCAGGCCTCACTGCCCAGAGGGACCCTCCTTCCTCCTGCCGCACCCGTGAAATCACCACCCCTCCCCCGCGGCTCCCTGCCCAGAGCAGGAGCCCGCACATCCTGCCAGAGCCGTGAGCATCCCTCCCGAGCTTCTCCAGGCCTACCTCATGGAAGGGCCCGGAACAAGAGCGTGTGTGGGCAGAGACAGCGAAGCGAGGTGCCTGTTACTGCTGGCAGGTTTTGGAAGCGACCTGACAACTCTCACACCGACCCCCAGGCACTCGGGGTTCTGCCCAGACAGGTGCTCCCGGCAGCCCTCACGATGCTCTGGGCGCCCCGACCGCCTGGTGGTGTTCCCGCAGTCTGGCTCACACGAGCCCACCCCCCGCCCCCGGCCCTGCTGGTCTGAGAGCCGTGAGCTAGAACCTGGCCTTGCTCCACCCTGTGGCCTGGGGGGCAGGGCAGAGGCCCCGGGAGCGAAAGGACACCTCGGTTCTGGTGGCCGCGTGGGGACCTGCAGACGGGACCACGTCCTCGAGGAGGGCCTCCGGGCCACGCGTCCCCCACGGAAGCTTTACAGGAAAGTGGCGGCCGGCTGAGCCCAGGAGACACACACCCGAGGACACAGGCCGAGGCCGGTGAGGTGGGCCCTCCTAACCCAACTCCCGGCATCGGGCCAGGCCGGTCTCTCCTTAGGGGCCACTCAGGAACTTCCCTCTTCCTTACCACATTGTACGCCAAGGCCACGGTCAAGAATAAAACCCCACGTGGCCAGATGCCAGGCCGGGTCACACCCGTGAACCGAGGCCTGGGGTGGGGGGCGGAGGGGGAAGGTGTGACGAGCCTGCCTCGCTCCTCGCCCACAGGCCAGGGTCCTTGGGGTGAGAACCGTCCCCGAGATTCTTCCCAACGAGGCTTCCTCCAGCCGGTGCGTGTGCTACGGCGGGCGGCCGCGACAAGATGCTCGTCCGGGAAAACAGTCCCAAAGAAGTAAACTCGTGGGTGGGGAGCCAGTCCTCCTTCCATACCGCGTGTTCACTTGGATCTGCAAAATACGGAACAGGACAAAACTCCCCCCGATCCAAGGAAGATACAGCGGAGTCCTCAGCCAGAAGCCTAGAAAGAAGCCCCTTCTCTGCACAAAGCTGGAAGAGGACGCTGGCCTCAGCTGCAGGGTCAGCAGGGTCACGAGGAAGGACACCGGTGTGTCCCACCCTGGGTGCCCTGTGAGCGGTCAGCTGTGGGCGGGCGGGCTGACCTCCTCGGGCCACGTCCCGCTCTGCAGGCCTCTTCTGGTCCCCGCGGCGCGCGTGCCCGGTCGGTGTGCGGACAGCCGGTGCAGGTGTGCTCGTCCATCACTCCCCACGGAGGGGGACGACACGTTCCCACACCCCGTGAAGCCAAGGCGGACCGTGGGCACCCTGGTCTTGCAGCGCAGGCCAGAAGGACAAAAGGGACACTTCGGGCAGCTTCTCGCCCACCTTCAGGCCCAGGCTCTGCACCAACACGTTCTAGCACGGGACGGCTTGGCCTGTGGCGCCCCCCACCCCCGGCCCAGGCGGGGACCGTCTGAATGCCGTGTCCTCCAGGACTCACCGGGAGCCCCAACATGATGGCTGCAAGAGGCAGGGACTCTGGAGGGTGACTAGGTCCTGGGGAGCCCCTGAGAATGAGAGCAGTGCCCTCACACGAGGGACTCTCATAATCCCCTCACCCCTGCCGCCACATGGGACCACAGCAAGAGGATGTCCTCGGCAGACCCCGACCACGCAGGCACCCGGATCTGGGACCCCCGACCTCGGTACCAGGAAGTATCTCCCATCGGAAAGGCCCCGGCTGGGACATTCGTTACAGCCCCTCCCCAGCCTGCCATAGGCACCCCAGCCCGGAGGCGGCCTGGGGTGCAGCCACTGGTCCTGAGCGGGAGGCCTCGTTTCTTTAATGACCAGCTGTCCTTGATTCCCGGGGAGAGGAAGGGGTGGGGAGCCGCTGCCGGTGTGCCCAGCGCCCGACGGGTCAGCGCCCGTGTCCGCGAGTCCCTCCCCACTCCCCCCGCTGCTCCCCCGTGGACCCACCTCGCGCACGGAGCTCGTCCCCCTCTGCAGCCGTGTTCTTGAGTGATCTTGAAATGCTGGACATACTCCCGTCCTGGACTTACCCCCTCGGGGAAAATGCGCAAAACTCTGCCCACAGAGCAGAGCCCCACAGGCCTCCTGGGAGGACCTTGCCCCCAGTTTGGGAAGTGCTGGCTTCCTCTGGGGTGTGGAGCGACTGCAGTATTTCACGTACTTTGGCCCAGACTCCAGCACCGTGAGAAGACCTGCCACCGCCGTGGTCAGGCTCCCCGAGCAGAGCCGGCCTCGTGGCAGCAACCTCCGCTGCCCCCGTTGCCCTCTCAATGGGGCAGGCTGCAGCCACCATCCTAAATTCCTGCCATAACCTAGGAACTTGAGTTTTTTGAGTGACACTGGTGGGACAAGGAGGCATGGAGACACAGCTCACCTGTGGAGCCTCTGACAAGCCCTACCCACCTCCCTGGGATGCACCTTGGCCACCAGCTCCCCTGCCCCCACTCCAGGGACCACTGTCATCCCATCTGACCTGGGGGCCAGGGCACACCTCTTGGGGATCCCCTACCCTTGCTGACAGTGCCCGACGAGGTCTTGTCGCCCCAATCCAGGTCCTGAGTGTGTCCCTACAGTGCAGTTTCAAGATTCTGAGGGTCACCTGTCCACAGAGGCTTGGGGGACGGGCCGTGGAGGGGGAAACGCTTAAGTCAACACCCCGACGCCTGCCCCACACAGGGAGCAGATGCTGGGCTCCGCCTCCGGTTCACAGACATGCCCCGTGGCTCTGCTCCTGGGGGACCTCTTCCTCTGCCAGCTGTCCTGAATCGGCAGCAGGGATCCGCTCTGCCCGGCTGGACGCGCCAGCAGGGACGCGCCCCAGAGAGAGCGTGCCACACGACCTGCATGTGACGCACATCCCCTTGGATCTGCATTTACAGCTGCTGCTGCACTATGCAGAGACCAAAGGTAAAATTCATGTTAATAACTCAAAATTACAATTTTTCTTTATTGAAAACCGTATTATGTATCGACTAAAAGCAACATAACAAATTAAGAGACGGATCATGGAAGGAAAGAAAAAAAAAGATTTCCGTTTTACGAATGCGGATGGCACTCAGGCTGGCTTTTGGAACAGGGGAGCCACAATCCCAATTTGCACCGAGCCTTGCAAACTCTGGAGCCCGCCCAGCTCCTCGGCTCTCCAAGAGGAAATGAATCATGTAAAACTCTGTCTCCCCCACCCTCCGCTAAACAGCAGGTACCTGCCAGCCTCCCTCCATCGCCAAACGCACAGCATTCTCGGGGCCAAGGAAAACTGGCAGGAGGCTCCAGCCCCTGCTCAGCAGACCGTCTGCTTCGCCCCTACCTGGGCCCGAGGCCCCCCGAGGCCAGCAGGGGAGAGAGCAGCGCCTAGAGCAATCTCAGGAGCGTGAGGGCGCACGGCCCCCGGACAAACGGGGTGTGCCCGGCCTGACTAGATCGGCCCCAACGCTTTCAACATCAAACGAACCGACCCTGACAGGAGACAGGCTGATTTATTATCCTGCCGGCTCTGCTGACAACAAGCACTGCGAGCTCCGCTCTGTCTGGTCATTTTTCAAGCTCCCTGCACGCGAGTGGCACCCATATCCGCGAGCACATTACCGCAGACAGCCCCGCCGGAATACTGAGAGGCTCCGAGCGCAATTGTTCTTCAGAGGCTCGGACGAGGAGTCTGATCGAGGACACCCGGAAGGGGCTGCTGTGCGTGCCAGGGGACAAGCACGCATCGCATGGGGCAGGGGCAGGCGGTGCTGGTCGGGGCAGGGCCCTCGGCCCCGAACCCCAGCTCCAGCCGGGGCAGGTGGTCACAAGGCTCCAGAAGCCCATGGCGGGGGCGCTGGCCCCGGTCCCCCTGCATCCTGACCCCCTGCTTGCTCCTCAAAGCCTGAAGAGTCACAGCAAATAACACCCACGTCTGACCGGTCCTGCCTTCCACGTGCCACCGTAAGCTCGGGCCTTTCACATCACTAATTCAGGGTCAATGTCCATGCCGAGGACAGGGAGAGCAAGTTTACCTGCAGCCTTCAGGGTGGGAAGTGGGTAGCACAGGGGACATGGCAGAAGACACGTCACCTCCTCGGGACCAAGGTGCAAACAGCTTATGTGGACCTGAGAGGCAGGAATTCCCAGGGAAGCCATCCATGTGCCCGTTATGTCCTTGGTCCACGTGTTAAATCAGGGCCTTGGGGATTCCTCCCCGTTAAGTCTACGTTAGCCCATTACAGGGTTCCTTTGGTCCCTGAGTTAGAGACAGCCTTCCGTTAGGTCAGCCCCAACCAAGGACTGGGTACCAAGGCTGCCAGGACTTCCCCTGTGCACTTGGACGTCCTCTTCATGGGTATGCCCTCAGTCTCCAGAGCCTGCAAGAGCCCGACAGTTGCATGGGTATTGTCCATGGCTCACAAGACAGAGGACTCGCAAGATGGCAGTGTCAGAGAGCTTGGCAAGAAGCAAGTCCCACAGTGCGCAGAGAACGGGGACGCAGACAATGGGGCCCGCGTCCGACCCATGTCTCCTCGGTGCCAGGCACCGGTTCCCTGACCGTTTGCTGCCACGTGTCATGAGTATAGAGGAGCACCGATGTCCCCTGGGCCTGGGAGCTCCTGCCTCTGCAGGGAGGGCTGAACGCCTGAGAGGCGCGGGCACAACGACAGGGACTGAGGGGAGACTCGGCCACTCCCTCCCCGAGCGGAGACGGGGGCTGAGGGCTAACTGGCCGCTTCAGAATGGCCGCTCCTCAGCAAGCCTGGGGCCCACGCTCAGCTGCACAGCTTAAAAGGACGAGCACGCAGGAGGTTTGCCCTGAGAGTGGGCGTCTAATACTTGCACTCTGGGAGGTCGATGAGAAAGTTTGAATGTGGCCACACAGCCGTCTGCTTAGGCACATTAAATAGGTACCGATTTCCCAGCTTGGGGAGAGAAGCAATAAAGAAAGAGAGGGGAACAGTGTTCCAGAAAAGCATTCAGTCACGTCTCTTTACAACTGAAGCGGAATTCTCCGGAACAGCAACACTCGGCTGCCGGTGCAGCCAGACCTGGTTTCCCGGCGCGGGGGACGAAGAGCCTCGTCTGGGAAATGAGTCACCAAACTGGACAGAATCGGGAGACTGACATCGGGGGCTCTGTCGAAGCCCCTGGGCCACTCTGCAGGGAAGCCCACACTTGACCACCTCTGCCCACGCTTCCAGACCCGCCGAGCAGCGCCGGCCTGGCCTGTCCCTCAGGAGCGGCCGTCAGGAACGGCAGCTGGCGCGACCTGCCTCTAGCAAGGGGACGGGCGACCAGAACACGCACGCAGGAGCAGAACATCTGCGGGAGACAGCCCCTGTGGGGAGGAAGGAGGGACTAAGAAGCGACTCTACCCAGAACGTCCACAGCGGACGAGAGGATGTATCCGTATTGCAGGAGAGGAGGCTCTGAGACGAAAATCGTTAAAGAACAAAAAGCAATTAAATCAGTAGTAATTAAAAACATGACCGCAGACTTCGGGCTTCCACTGAAAACGCAGACGCTGACGAGGTGTCGCTCCTACCATTTACGACAAAAAACAGACACATAATCCACAAAATACCTTCACTGAGTCCACTGAAGTCAGAGAACGAGGAACCCAGACCCTTCAAGGAGACACAGCGGCCCCGCTCTCACCGCGGAGACCGGGAAGGCCTGGTCCGGACACCGCTGCGGGACGGGGGGCGCAGCCCTGCCAGCCGGAACCCAGGGGCCTTCGGGCACACTCGGGGCTCTTGTTCCCGCCCAAGCCGGGTGGCCTGGGGGAGGGGCAGCAGCCACCCTGAGCGAGCCGAGCGGAACCCGCAGGGAGGGCGCCCCGCCATCCCCACCCCGCACTGCGCTGAGCGCACGGAGTCCCAGGACTGCTGTTACTCCATGGAAGACGAGGGGCTGGAGAAAGGTGCCCCGAGATGCGGGCACGAAGGGGAGCTGCTGCTGGTGGGGCACAGACTGGAGACCCCCAGGAAGTCAGCCCCACCACGGAGGGGCCAGGGGAAACCAGAGTTACAGGGAGGGCGGCCGGTCAGCAGAAGCCTGGCCAGGCGCCCCTACTGACCCGATGGGCTAAACCCCACGCCGCCCGCGGAAGCAGGCACACTCGCCACCAGGAGACAGAGGGGCAAGAGAACCAGACTCCGGCGGGGCCTGGACTGGAACCATCATACGGGGTTTCAAAATACCCAGGGTCGCCGTGTTGAAGGCCCTTGAGGAAAAAAGTGCGAGAAGAGATGAGGAATTTCAGTAGAGGGATGGAAACTAAGAAAGAACTGGAAATCAGCTGGAAAGCAGCCTTGCCCGCGTCCAGCCGGAGCCACGGCACCGAGTTCTGGCCAAAAGAAGAGGGCAGAGCCCAGACAAACTGCCCGTGGAGCCCTCCGCACTGCACCCCTCCCCTGCGCAGGTGTGTAGGGTTGCCCGGAGGGGGCTGTGGGAGCCACGTGCGGCCGCCGGCGGGGCCTCTGCTGCCGGGTTCCGGAGGGGCCCGAAGGACGAGGTCAGGCAGACCCGCCCCTTCTCCACCTCCCACACCGCGACAGCCCTCACCATACTGCGGGCAGACGGCAAATCCCTTCCAGTCCCGCTACTGCATGTCGGGCTTCCCTGTGAGGTCAGAGCGCGTCACCTCTTGGTAGCGCGACTTGGGGTGCTGGCATCGCGACAATGTGAAGTGTGTCACTGGCTTAGCGGTCGAATGGTTGGTGACAGGGAGACTGAGGTCAGGGCCTGGAAAGCTTGGGTCCTAGTACATGGGGCAAACCCTTGGCTACTCTGTCGTGTGTGGCATCAGGAAGGTAGGTCAGGTTCCCACGGAGCGTCTGGGCATAATGTGAATTGGCTGATTCACGTTGGCTGATTGTGTATTGGCTGATACGGCTGTGCTTGAAGCACGACGATTAGGAAAAAGCGGTGGCTGGTCGGAAAGCAAAAGGCAGCTCCAAGGGTCCAGAGACGGGAGAGCTCTCGCAGTTAGGAAGCCCAGCTCTTGTAGATCCTAACTGGGTGAGAGGAATGGGTTAAGTGCCAAAGGCCAGTAAGAGTCAGCCCTGGGGCCAGGGCCAGATAAAGAACACGGCCCACCCGTGGGAGCCTCTTGGGCTCACTGTAGTCGTCACTAAGCCGAGAGCTGCGAGTGTAGAGTCAGGCTTGAGAACCCGGTCTAGGAAAGAACTCTGGGTGTCGGCCCACAGAACACACTGGAAGCAAATATAGCGACAGAGAGCTGGCATCGGCCTTTTCTCTCCCCTCCTGGAATGTGAGCTCACCGCCCGGTGAGATCTGGGAGGAGCCCGGACTGCTGCATCTGCAGAGGAGAAGCGCCAGGGGCTGACACGCCTCGGACCCTGGCAGCATAGCCGGTGACCGAGCGTGGCCGTGAGGTGCTTTTTCCTGTCTGAGAGTGTGGATCACGGGGAATGGATTAGAGGGCGCGCCAGCAGGTTCCAGGCCTGCCCGGTGGCAGGGGAGCTGCATAGGCTTGCCATGGCAGGTGCATCTGAGCAGAATGAGCTTCTGGATGTTCAGCGTTCCTGGTTCCTACCCACTTACTGAGCCTCTTCTTTTGCCCTCCATCAATTCTGTGAGCTAGCAAATATTCTCCCAATATTTCTTTCTTCTGTCTTAGTTAGCTAGACTCAAATTCTGTTGCTTGGCACCAGGAATCCTCAGAGTAGGTAAATGAGAGCTTAGCCTCCCACAGCAGCCATGGCCAAGCGTCAGAGTCTTGCTGAAGGAGAAGCCAACGATGGCAGCTCTACATGGAAAAGCACCCAGTCCTTGAGTCGTAATGCATGTAGGTCAAAGCTGCCATCAACAGAGGGCTGATACCGGCTTTGCTCCTAGGCACTGCGGGTTGATGCAAGGGAAGCCTAAAGTCAGGTATGATACCATAGCCAAGAACGAGGAGTAGGCCAGTTGCAGAAGCCATGCTCTGGGGAGTCTGTGCAAGAAAGGGACTGGCAGTAAAGCAAAGCATCAGAAGCCATCTGGGTTCATATGCACCAAGAGGCTAGGATCAAATGAGAAAAGAGGTGGCAGAAAGTAAAATACTTCCTGAGAAGGTATGCGTGCTGGCAACTTGGTTCCTAGATGAGCTGATGAGTCAGTTCTGTAAAGACCAGATCAAGATAAATAGAAAACCATGGCCTATGAATGAATATAGGAAGTCTCCATGTGGATTTCTTATATTTGTGGCACAGAACGGAAAGCTGAGAAAATAGATTATGACAATCACACATCATGATGATGATGATGATG
>ML110011.1:0-25000 GCA_003697995.1 Taxidea taxus jeffersonii | reverse complement strand
CAGAGCAGGCGCCCGGGGAGCAGGGCCGTAGGAAGAGCATAGACAGTCCCACATCGTTAGAGAGCGGGAGAGGGCACGCTGCAGAGGTAGGCTGCGGCCAACCAGCAGTGAGCCGTCAGCCTGAGCGTGAATTCCCTGTGCCACCGGTGTCTTGCAGACAGCAAGACAGATAGGAATGTGGTAAAAACAAGTGCTGTCCGAAGCTCGCTCCTGCTTCGTGGGAGAGTCTGGGTCGGAGAGATGAGATGAGGGACCCGGGCGGTCCTGGCAGCAGGGAGTGGGCGCCCAGACTAAGATAATGGCTTTCGCAGTAGGGAAAAAAAAAAAGAGCATTTGAGAGATAATAAGATATTAATTAGAAATTAATCAAATCATTTATTTCGAGATAAAAATTCTTCTGAGACCAGACTGTGTGTTTGAGAAGCTCTCACCAACTACTCTCTCTTGAAGCCTGAATTAGGATCCCCTTCAATCAGGAGGATACACCTTGATTGGTCGTCACTAGGTCCACGCAAACAGCAGCTCCCAGCGCCTCTGTCTTTCAGGGCCGCTGCTTCTCTTCAGGCAGAAGATCTAGTCTGACGAAGCTGATGGAAGGCCTGGGCCCTGGGGGACCCGCGAACAATAAATGGGGCAGAAGAGGTATGCTGCCCGGTCCTGCGGACACGTGCGGCCCCACGTGCCCCTCAAATCGTACTTTGAAGCAAGTCCTTTGTAAGTTATGGAAAAACCACAAGGAATCACTGTTGGTTAACGCCGAAGACCTGTGCCGCCGCCGGCCCCGCCAGAGCAGGGATATGAGCCAGGGAGCGGCTCGGAAGAGAACGTTCCCGATGCTGGTGGGGAGGGAGAGGCCAGACGAACCCCCAGTTCTGTGCCCGCCCCAGTATCCTCGTCTGTAAAATGGACAACTCGCAACTCATGGCGTCGCTTTAAAAACAAATTCCGTGAGAGTAAGCACCTGCTCGGTAGGACAGCTCGCCGCATGGAAAGATCAGGATCTGTCCTCTGGGTTCTGAAGTGTTCGAGACACACCGCACGCGTGACTTCTGAAGCCGCTTCTGTCTAGAAAGAAAAGCGGCATGAAATCCAGATCTAAGTCTTTTCATCCTTTGACTGGCAAAGAGAGCTTTCCACTCTGAAGCAGAGCGGGAATATAATCCGGGCAAAACTGGATTCCTGAACCTCGCCAGCTCACTTGGGACCGTGATGCCGGCCGTGGGGTCGCAGCTCGCAGAAAGCCACGGGGTCTGGCCAACGCCCCGAGGGACGAGGGCTGATGGGGCCCGCGGGGAGGACGGCGGCGCTGCCTGACATGGAAAGCCATGACGCCGGCTGCTCTGGCGACTGTGCTGGTGAGCACTTTGGAAGACGTGAAATTAGGCCTCTCTCCCCCCCACCTTCTCGGGCCACCGCGAAGAGCGCCGTGCTCCCCGAGACCGTCACATGGGACCGCTCTGCAGCGCGCAGCTCTCTTCCAGGCCCTTCTGTCCCATTGCCCCCCGGGCCACACACACCCGCGAGATCTCAAAGGCCAGCTTAGCTCTGGTTCTTGTGGCTTCCAAAGACAGCACGCTCCCGCCTCACCAGGCACAGGCAGACCCCGCGTTCGCTTCCCGGTGACGTTCAGCTCCGCGAACGCCCGCTGACCACCGCGACGCCGGCACCGGTCCCCCCCGGATACACGGGCGTGAGGGAAGCTGCACGGGAGCGTTCTCGCGCGTGGCTTAGTGTGCACCGAGCCCTACCAGGTACGTGTTATTTCCCAACTAAGAGGAAGAAACGGAGCCACATTCACAAGAGCACAGCCACAAAAGCCACAAAGCTGCCACATTCGAACCTGCCTGCCTCGCTCCCAAGTCAACGCGACGCTCCCTACACAAGGCGGCCTCGGGTCTCCACCGGGAGAGATGCGTCGCACCGACCCCCTGCTCCCCACCAGCGACGCCTGCTGACCGCTCCCGTACATCTGAGTAGGAAACCTGGTCACCATCCAGATGGGCTAGTGACATGTCACACTGGTGGCGGAATTGAGAAGGGTAGCACTCGATACCCAGGGGACCGGCGGACAGGGAGGAGGGGCTGGGAGCTGCAGGGCCTTCCGCAAGTCAGTCCCCCCCCCGCGAGTCCCCACCGATTGGAAGATGACCGCGATGGGGGAGGGGCAGGCGCTGCTTTCAGGTTCTCTGATTATGCAACTATTGACACAGAGAGAAGAGAGATTAATAACCTGGGGAGGGGGCGGGGGGCAAGCAAGGAAAGAGCTGGACCCACCTCCCTTCTCCCAAGAAACAGAGGCCACTGGGGCAGGCCACCCCTCCAAGGACAGATGTGCTCTGCCCTGCACACCTGTGCCCAGCTCGGGACGCACTGGGAGCACGCAGGACCTCGTGCGCAGACAGGGTCAAAGCACAGGACAGCGGGTGCCACGACTGTTTACACCTCCCCACACCCAGGATGGTGCCGCCATCCACCACTCATCTGGCTTGTGGCCTCTCTGCCAGCGTGAACCCCAGGAACCGCGTGTAAGTCGGTCTGCACTAAGTTCAGGGAAGGCCCCCGAGGCCTCGTGAGCATCTCTCCTGGAGCCCAGGCCTACGACATCGCCTGCACCTTCTCCAGCCCCTCATTTTGTGTACTCCGCAGCAACGAAGGGGGTCGCTTTAAGGGGAAATCGGTTCTCTCCAGCTTGACCTTTGTCTCAGGCCCCCCGGTCCCCCTTAGCTCTTTAATCCGTGGGCCCGAGCGTGGCGGGTCTCCTCACGTATGACGTCTCTGATGTTACATGATCAAGTCAGATGGCAGATGGCAGCATGATGAGCTGGGGAATCACTGTGTTTGTGTGGCACCAGCCCCACAATCTCTCATCGAAACAAAGCAAAAACAAAAACCTCCCCTTCCCGTTCACAAATACTAGTAAGCACTGGCACTTAGCTAAAATCTGAAGATTCGGATGTTTCACAGGGATGCTGTCTTTGGATTCATTAAGTCCTTGACTCCCTCCAAACCCCCTTCCCTCCTGCAAGGGACATGTCATCCGAGAGAAACCTCACTCATTTCCTAACAGCCTGCTTCTCTCCCCAGTCCCGGGTCCCCCACATACTGGTCTCCCAGCCCCTCCTGGCTCCACAGACTTTCACACAAAATGACTCTCACTGGCCTGTATCTGGTTTAACCAAGCCTCAGAATCTCTGCCCTGCATTTGCACACCATAATCACCCCATCAAAACGGGGCCCCTGTAGACCTGCCCCATACGTCCCGTATGCCACTGAAATCTGAGCCCGCGTGGGTCCCATAACTGCACTGCTGCAGGGTCCCCACAGACGGATGATCCTTCCGCCACCACTTCTGTTGTGCTAGAAATCGCCATCACCGCCTCTGCTCCCGGGGCCAGGCTGACCCTCTCGGCCAGCGGGGTAATGAAGGCCGTGTGGGCTTGGAAAAGAGGCTGCTGGACCCATTAGAGTGTCTGTGGCACAGGTTCCACAGCACAAGCCCCACTGTTGTCCCTTCCTAGGCCAGCTCTCCCCCCGACACCCACGGACGAGAGAGATGTTACTGAAGCCTGAGAGATGGAGACGGAGGTGATGGAGCGGGGCCCGCATGTAGAAGTCCCCAGACCACGAGAGGAAGGCCAAAAGGAAGAGTGAGCAACGGTCACCTCTTGCTGACTGGTGACCACGTGCCAGGCCACCGACAGTGACACCATGCCTCACTGTCATAACAGTCTTTGTCTCACAAATTGGGAAACCAAGACTGGGGATTTGCGGGAATTGTCCAATATGGAACATGGGTAGATAAACGGGGATTCTGACCTCTCTTCATGGGCCCCGCAAAGCCCCTGTGTTCTCACTCTGCCTCCTCTGCGGAACCCCTGCCAAGGCTGGATTGGATCTCGGTGCACAGGGGAGAGGACTGAGGCAGGCTGAATGGTTCCCAAGGGTACATGGAGCCTCAAACGTACAGAAAATGTCCGTGGGTTGTGCACGACATTTATTAGCCAGGGTCAAGGGGCATAGGGCTCCAGCGCTGACTGAAGCTGCGCCTTCGCCGCTCTTCCCCTGGGGCTGGCTTTCATCTGCATCTTTTTATTGGGTCCAAGGTATTTCCGCTTCCGGTCTATTTAAAAAGCTACTGAACTTAGAACATGTTTCAACCAGAAGTCACGAATATGCTTCACATTACCCACGAGCATGTTTCTTCCAGGCCAAACTGACCTCACTCGTTAATTCTCAAGCAGTGCTTGAAGAGTGCTTGGCAATGCGTCCTACGTCAATGGAAATTCACTGAGCGCACAGCTACTCACGCCGCTCTGACCATGTGCTCTTGCTACTCGCTGGGGTCTCGTAGCTGGTATTAGGAGAATCACCTCATGGAAAACAACTTCAAAAGCTAGATGATGATTTTTGGAAGTGTTGGAAGGACCAGAGATCTATGAGGGCAGCCAGAGCTTAGAGGGGCAAAGAGGGGGGTATACAAAGCTCTGAGTCCCTGGGGAATCATTTGAGAAGTCCACGTACCACAACTCACAGAGTTAACTACTGTTCAGGGTGAACTGCTAAAAAAATAGAAAAACAAAAACAAAACTCTTAAAATTAGTCAATGGAAAAACAGAAATTTGTCCTTCAAAGGAGTAGCAATAA
This sequence comes from Taxidea taxus jeffersonii, assembly GCA_003697995.1. Taxonomy (NCBI): domain Eukaryota; kingdom Metazoa; phylum Chordata; class Mammalia; order Carnivora; family Mustelidae; genus Taxidea; species Taxidea taxus. The sequence goes on along the minus strand of ML110011.1, from coordinate 20,356 downwards.
GACTGACAGACGTCTACACAACACAAACAAGGGAAGACAGAGACAATAAAATGATGGTTCTAAAATGCTGAAAGAAAGTAAGTTCCAAACTAGAATTAAATACATAGCACAAGTAGTCTTAAATACCAAATAAATGAATGTATTTTTTAGACAAACAAGAATTTTTTTAAATTTTTTAAAAGATTTTATTTATCCATTTGACAGAGAGAGATCACAAGCAGGCAGAGAGGCAGACAGAGAGAGAGGAGGAAGCAGGATCCCCGCAGAGCAGAGAGCCCGATGTGGGACTTGATCCCAGGACCCTGAGATCATGACCTGAGCCGAAAGCAGAGGCTTTAACCCACTGAGCCACCCAGGCGCCCTGACAAACAAGAATTTAAAATTCATCATGAATAGAAAAATACTAACAGAAGTAAAGAAATTTTTCAACAGAAGGAAAATGATCCCAGTTAAAAAGCACAGAAATGCAGGGAGGGTTGAAAACACTAGAAAGGGAGGATATATGTTTAACCCTAATTAAACATGAAATATCATTAACACAAAGATTACAAATTCTCATTGGATTGGGCTGTCTGGGTGGCTCAGTTGGTTGAGCATCTGACTCATGGTTTTGGCTCAGGTCATAATCTCTGGGTCATGAGATCGAGCCCCATACTGGACTCCACACTCTGCAAGGAATCTGCTTAGGGATTCTCTCCCTCTGTCCCTCCTCCCTCTTTCTCTCAAATAAATAAATAAATAAATCTTTTAAAAAACTCTTGTAGGATTTAAATTATCTGAAGAATTGAAACATATGACAACACTTACCCCAAAAGCAGAAAACTACAGCAGTGTCCTTGATAATTCATTCAATAGTAAAAGTAACATTTTAACTTAAATGCAAATTAATCAAAGGTGTACATTATGATCTCTAATCACTGAAAGATTAATAAAAGCATATATAACTAGTGAATTAACAATGGGCAACTGTAAAGCTAAAAATATACACAATTAGTTAAGAACTAAGATGGAAAGGAGAAAAACATAACAACAGATGTACAAACAAAAAAATTAGTAAGATGCTAGATTTAAATACAAGATTATAAGTAATCATATTACATGAACATATAAATAATGTAAATTTAAAAACAAAGGCTTAATAACTAGTATTTTAAAATCCAAATGTACATTGCTTTTAAGAGACATGTTTTAAATATAAAAATACAGAGCATTTGAAGTAAAAGAATTGAAAAAAGATATACATTGAAAACAGTCACCAAAAAAGACATACATTGAAAACACCAAAAAACATCTGACATAGTGCAACTTACATAAGATAAAGTAGTCTTTAAAGCCTGGAGTACTTTTAGGAATAGAGATTTCAAGATATAAAAAGAGTATACTTTAATAGGAAGGTTAGATCTTAAATTTGCATGCACCTAATAACACAATTTTGAAACATATAAAGCCAGAGCTAAAAATTGGCTAAAAAAAAAAACCCATAGAAATATTGAAACCTTTCTCTTGATAAAAGTCAAAAGGAACAAACAAAAAGATCAGTAACAAAACACAATTAACAAAATGGACCTAACTTTTCAAATTCACATGAAATACTTAGAAGTTTGTTTATAGTACGAACCAAAAAGCAATTCTAAATTCATTTTAAGTGATTTAATATATCCTGTAACCACAGTAGGATCAAGCAAGAACTTAATAGCATAACTAAGTTTTTTCAGAGTTTTACAAATTAAACAATATATTTTTAAATGAGAAGAGAAAAAAATTAAAAAGGAAGCAAGAATACATTTTCAACTAAATGGCAATGAAAATACAACATAGTGAATCTTTTGATGTACAGCAGATATAGCACGTAAAGGAAAATGTAAAGGTATCCATTTATATATTAGAAAATAAATATTATTGAAAACCAAGGAGCCAGATATCCATTCCAAGAAGCTATTAAAAAAAAAAACTGCAAATCACACCAAAAGAAAGTAGAAACAAGTAATAAAAAATATAAAAATGTAATAGGGAAACATCCAAAAGTTAATTCTTTAAAAAGGCAGGTAAGACTGATGAATTCCCAGTAGTGCAGAAAGGAGCAGGCACGCGCTCCCAGCCTGAGACGCGAAAGTCCGGATGCCATGGCAGTGTGCGTCTCTGTGGCCTCAGGTTAAGCAGCAGTTCCCGAAATCTGACGACACGTACAGCAGAAGCAGCACCGATAGCTGGACTTGACCCACACTGAAAGCTCTGTGCGCCCAGTGACACTGCCACGACGGAAACCAGCAGCCCACGGACTGTGAGACGCGTGTGCGGCACCGTTCTGTGCTCAGAGCGAACGAAGGACTCGTACCACACGACAAAATAAAAAAGGAACAAATTCATTGGAAAACAGGCAAAGTTCTTGAAGAGGCATTTCTCCAAAGCAGATATGCAAACGGACCATAAGCACATGAAAAGATGCTCCCTATCCCTGGTCAAGAAGTGCACACGGAAACCACGACGACACACCGCTTCCGACCCACTAGAAGGCTTTCATCTAAAAAAATAAAAATGAACCCAACAGCATAAGATGACAATGGTAAGCAAGGATGCGTAGCTGCTACAGCCCTCCTCTGCGGCTGGTGGGGAGGCAGAACGTGCAGCCACTGTGGAAATCAGCTTGGCGGTTCCTCTAAAGGTTAAGTACGGAGCGGCCAGTGACAGTAAGTCCACGCCCACGTGTACGCCTAAGAGAAATGGAAATGCGTCCATATAAAACCTCCCGCAAATGTTCGCAGCAGCACAGACAATAACCACAGTGGAATCAGCACAAACACCCAGCAGTGGGTGAAGGGACAAAGGGACGACAGGGCGTGCACAGACATGCGCTTGCGTACCGAGCACCGGGATACCGTCCCAGCAGCACGGACATACGCCGCAACACGGGCGCCCCTGGAAGCCTCACGCCGAGTGAAAGAAGCTGGAAACAAACAAGGTCCATGTTCTGTACGACTCTCCTGACCACGACATCCGCAACGGGCAGACCCTCCCGACAGACAGCTCGGCGGCCACGCTGCTGGGGGAAGCAAACACCGGTACAACCACGTCCTGAAAGTCCTGGCAGTGACTACCCGAGCCGCAGGACGTGGGCTCCACCCCGGTACCGATCCAACACAGCCGCGGACGCGGGCGCACGGACAGACGCATTCCTCACTTCACAGCGGCACGGTCTTTAATGTCCGGGAACTGAAAAGTCCACCCACGGTAGAATAAGGAACTGGCAGTATCTTCAAATAGCGGAATGCTGCGTAGTGGGGACAAGGGTGAGCCACAGCCACGTACCATGTGTGGGCAAAGCTCGGACAATGATTCTGAGTGACAGACATATAGGAACATATACTGCAAAATGGAATTCATATAATTTAAAGACGGGCAGCGGGACGATGACAGAATCAAAACAGGGAATACCTCTAGTAGGGGGAAAGGTGATGGCCAGGAGAAGCATCAGGAGGGCTTCTAGGCTGCAGGGAATGTTTTACAGCTTCACCTGGGCTAAGCAAGTGCTGGGTGTGATCACTCTGTAAAAGCACTCACTGGGCCATATATCCAAAAAGTGTGCAATTTGCTCTATGCATGTTGTGTTTAAAAAAAAAAACACTTTGACATGTAAATATTTCGGAAAGAGGAACCTAATTCTCACTGGGGAAAAATAAACACCCCCTTCAAAAACATCCCCCTTCCACCCAAAAACTGAAACATGATCCTTACAATGTAACTGCTAGGTCCTGATTTGGGTATGTGGCCTCGTTATTTGTTCTTTGATCTCTTTACTTTTGTGCATGTTTGAATTTTTCATGATAAAGTGTTTTTTAAAAGTTGTATCAATTGTTTTAGAAATTTTTTTTAAAACTCTCTCTCTAATAAGTGAAAGTCCGTGGTGATTAATGTCTGGGACATCAACCTTTCATATTTTCATTTGAAACTTCATGGAGGAAAATAAATACGAAAACCCACCAAAGCCAAACCCACTTATGAACCATCCGATCTCCCGACGTCTGCAGTCAGCGTGTCTGGGAACACGTGAGCCTCTCCTCCCACCCAGCCTCTCGGGGCACGACTGCTGATCACCCTGCGTGGACAGCTAGACACACGATGACAAAAGAGATTCAGAAATGGAGTGACATCGTCCCAGGAAAGCACCGTGAACCATCACCAGAACGGTCGGAGATCCCTGGGCTCTTGGGGCTGATGACCAGCGTCTCCCAGAGCCAGGCAAGACCCATGAGTAAAGACCTGCCTCGGACGAAACTGCTGAGTCCTTTGCAGAACGCCATTTCTGGCCACGCAAGTTTCCGACGGCTCGCCAGTGAAGGAAAGGGCAGAAATGTGTGTTCATTCATCAAGCTCCGGTGAAGGCCATCACTGCTTTATTCAGTGGAGAGGAAAATCATCCAAAAGCTGAAATTTGAAAAATGTACAAATGTAACCAGACGGAACGAAGTGATGATCAGCCGGCCCTCCGACCTCTGTGCATTGGCTGTTTTCCTGCCTGTGGCAGGCGGCAAGTGGGTGGTTGATGTCGGACAAAGGAATGACACGGTGCTTAGCAAACCTCGAAGCCCCCGCAGCGGGAAAGAAGATGAGTGTCCTACGTGCTCACGTGTGGCAGGAACGGCGCCCCGTAGGACACGCGGCTGGTGTCCCGCCCTTTGTGTCGGACAGGCCATGGCCACTCCAGTCACGGCCTGCGTCTGCTGGAAGTCACGGTGGCCGGCCATCTGGCTCCAGCTGTCCGGCTCTGATTCTATCAGCGGTCAGAGACGACCGTCCTGAAAAGACGCCGCCCGTCCTGGGAACTGCGAGCACATCGCACGGCTGCCTGGGCCACGTCCGAGTCCCCCGCAAGGCCCTCGTCTTTGAAGAATTCGCGTCACTGTTCGCTCAAGAACTTCACTTCCCCTCGTAGTTGCAGACCCGGAAAGATGACAGGGGCTGGCACCCCTGCAGACACAACAGACGGTGACGTCGGTCCACGACCTCCTCTTGCCGTTTCACTGGAAGCCAGACCCAAGCGCCCGGACCGGCCCCGTGATCTGGGACTGATGCCTGTCCAAAGTACGCGCCTGTCTCTCTTTTTTGGAGAAATTCTGTCGGTGTATGGACTGTGGCTTTGACTGAGAAGCTCTCCGAGCGTGCCCAGCCTCGTTGGCACATTTTCCCGATGGGTGTTCGGCATCGCGCTCAGGAAGCCCTGCTGTGCGCGCGTGGTGGTGACGGAGGGACCAAGCTTCTGGTGGCCGCAAGGGGCTCGGGCTGTGCCGAAGACGTTCGAGTGTGTACGCAGATGGGCTCAGTGTGTGCACGGTCTCGTGGGACTGAGAAGGGGCAAGTCTTCAAGTTCTGGTTCTACCTCCTTGCAGATGGTTCAGTCTTGTACTGAGTTCGACTGGGAAAGCTGGTTTCCAGGACAGCCCATCACCTTGTTTTTACCAGGGAAAACTGCTGTTGAGGCATGAAATGTGAGCCTTTGCGGCGCACGGACTGCATCTTTGGGGTTTTTGTGTGGTGCTCCAGTGTGACTTCTCAGTCTCTACTGCGATCTCAGGCATGACGCCACAGACCAGCAAACACCAGTGACTCCGAATATCTCAGTTAGTCCCGTAACCGAGCATCGGACTTTCAGGCCGTCGGCTATGCCCCCATCGAAGCATGCACACACATAGTGCACGTGCACACGCGCACACACACACACCTGCCGCTGCTTTAGATCTGTGACGAGCGTGCATCCCGCCGTCTCACTGGGACCCCGACACAGGCTTGCTCCCAGGAGCAGAGGTTCTAAAGCTAAAGTAGAACCATAAACACGTGTCCACGTGGGCCGGCCGAGCTAGGCCGTCTGTGTGGACTTGCCTACAGGGGGTGCTAAATGCAGGGCAAGCACGAGGGGTCATGGCCAGCCAAGTTCATCGTTCCCGGCCGGCCCGGGCTCGGGGTTCTGGTGATGTTCTCAGAGCCTGGTGGCCCTCCCTGTTCGCTCAGTGGTTAGTCCAGGCAGGAGCTGGACGGTGGTCCCCTCCCAGGAAAGAAAGTGAGGTCTCAGACCCGTCCTGGGATAAGGAGACAACTGAAGAGTCGGGTAGTCAGAGGCCTCGAGACGGGGATTTATCACGAGCGATGAGGTCCCTGCCTCAGGCACACACTTCCTTTCTCCTTTTGTGTGAGATGCGTTCGTTGTGGTTCTCTGTACAGCTTTTCCTGAGTTGGAGAGATTACGGGCATTAAATCTGAATTAGGAGAAGAGACATCACCAGACACGCACACGGAGCTGAAGCCACAGCAGGTGAGGACAGGCGGCGAGTGATTGTGCAAAGCCTGAGATGTGAGCTAAGAAGGGGAACTTAGATGGACATCTGCTTTTCCTCTTTGGGTGTTTTACTTTCCAACATCCAGTCTTCCTTCCCTTTGGGCACTATTCCTGTATTTAATATATTAATGCCAGTTAATATACATTAGTGATGGAACTGTGTAAATCTGGACAATGACAGAATTGTGTGATAATTGTATAAAAACAGAATCGGGCATTACTCTACACCTGCCACCTGCTTCCCCCCGCCCCAGCAGCCAGGTTTCCAGACGTGGCTTGGTTCACAGATTGCATATCCCTTCCTGGCACTTTGAACCTGTAGAGAAGGAATATCTGGGATTTATTCCATCCGGTGTTAACCTCCCAGTCCCATCCCCACAGCATCTGATGATGACGCTCGGGGGTGATTTTTAGTTCCTGAAATCAGGAAGCTTTGTCTGACAGACATTCAGAGTCGCTTACATCACCCACTTGCTGTGTATCCTTGGACAAGTTACCTAGCCTCTCTGCGCCTCCAGGCTCCTGGCTATCACATAATGAACCATGAATTTACATCTCTAGTTGCCTGCTGTGTTTGAAATGATGCTAGCCCATGGTTCCGAGCAGACACATCGTATTATACAAGTTTCAAAGATGCAATTTAAAGAAGGAAAGCACAGAACGATGACTTCTGAAAGAGAACCATCCCTGGGCTGTTCCTGGGTTCTGACTTCAGGGTAAACACTGTCTACACCACCAGATTCTGCAAGACTCGCTGTAAGTCGTGAGATGCTCATTACGGGAAAAAGCACCTTGAGCTCATAGGGGAGTATGAGGATGTTGCACCGATGTGGGTCTGTTTTTTACAAATAGAACAGTAGGAACAATGGGAATCCCTGGCCATCGTACAGAACTCTCCGGCTTCAGAGCCCCTGCACGTCCCCCTGCCATGATCTCATCCGACCCCCCCCCCCGCACCCCCTGTCTCATCACCCCCACCCCCCAGCCCAAGAAAGCAGGACGCCAAAAGGGGACCTCAGCCCCCCGGTTCAGCGGACGGGACCTGGCAGACCCGTGGCCAGGACCTAACCCTTCCGACTCCGAGTGCCGCTCCCTTCCCGACACGAGCTGCCCTTCGACAGGGGCGCTGCTCTGCCCCAGAAAGCTGAAGCCTCTGCCCTCCCTCTGGGGCAAAAGCGAGGACGAGGCCTGGCATCCCTCCACATTCAGCTCTGTGCTCATTCTGATGACACAGACTTCTTCTCAGAATAGGGTCCAGTCCTCTTCCAATAATGCTTGCCTTAATCTACCTGAATTACAAAAGGAACCAAAACTAATATTTCCTTTTTGGTTTAATACAATCTATTTTATCCATTTTTAAAGAGAGATTATTTTGTAGAAATGGCATGTAAATCCACAAAATAAACAAAGTCACCTTCCTTTGGACTCTAGACAAATAACCTGAAAATAATCCTGACAAGCTTGTGTTTGCAGAGCCAAGAAGCTCCGAGGAGAATAAATAAATAAGGGCTCCCGCGCCCGCGGCTCTCTGTCCTTCTCCCGCTCACGTACGTGGCTTCGTGCCTTTCCTTCCCAGGTCAGAGTTACACAGATTCACCAGTGGAACCTATAATTAGTATGAGTGGTTAATTCTAAGGGCTTCACTGCACATTCTCGATGGCATTTCACGGCACGAAGGGTGGCCATTATGAGGAAGTGCGCTCGCCAATGAGTGAGTGGAGGAATTAGCAGTAAAACGCTTGTCTCTCCGTTTCACATGCGACTTGGCTCCGAGGAAGAAGACAGATCTCGGTGGCGGGGGCGGGGGGGGCACTGCAAGTTCTTTCGCAGCACAGGCATTTCTGGGCTTTGCCTCATACATGTTCCATGCCTCTTTCGGGAAATTCAATGCATGAATTATCCCCCAATAAAGAGATTAAGGATGCATTGTTCATAGGACAAGAAATTTCATCATAAAAATATTCCAGTAACAAGTTATGCATTTCCAAATCTAAAAAAAGGTCTGATTTCTATGTGTTTATTAAGGAATGCAGATTTTGTACAAAGGATACGCCTGGATTTTCATGAGGTCACTGCTATGATCCAAGTGTAGACTATAGCATGAATATATGTCACTTTACCTTTTACCCTAACTGTGCATAGTGACAAACTTATTTTTGAAGGGCTGAGCACTTAGCCAACACAGGCTAGACCTGAAGGCATATTTAAAAATTGTTCTGAATAAGAAATCCAAAATATTCTCTGATCAAATCCTAAATGCCATCCAAGCCTTGAGCCAATAATTAAATCAATTGTCTAGAGGTGGGAGATATTTTTTCTGTGCATAAAAATGAGATTAAGCAACTAATTGTCCCCTCCGTGTAGCCAGCTGTCCACCGTACGCGGCTGCACACCATGAACGCTGTGTGACCCAGCCTGGTGAGCCCTGTGCCAGCTGCCGAGGAAAGGACTTGGCCTTGGGAAGAACTCAGCGGTCCGAAGAGCGGCAGGTCGCAAAGCTGCTCTGCCAGCGGCACAGCGGATGGACCGGAAGGCGATACCAAGAACCCAAGGCGGAGACTTTCCCTGAAGTTGCGTCAGCAGGTGTAGGAAGGAATGGGCGGGCTCAGGAGATAATCCGCATCTGGAGTTAATAAGGTTCGTGGTCGTATTTTGAGAACAAAGGAAGATAACATTCCGATTAAGGATGGCTTGGAGTTCAGGAGGCCTGGGCAGCCAAGGGGATGTTAGAGACCTTCTTCAGGAAGGAAACACAGAGATGGGGAGTTGGGGAGAGGAAACGGGGTGTCGGGTTCAGGGCAGGCTGAGTTCTGGTTGCGGGGGACGGGGCGGGATGTACAGACCCTGGGTGCAATGCAGTAAGCGGCTTCTTCTAACATCTGACAAGAGGGAGAGGCAGAGAGGGGGACTTGCCTGCCCAAGGCATAGAAATAGTCCTGAGAGTAAGCGGAGAGCAACGGTCCAGTGACCCGCATCCCCTCCACTCTTCCTTCTGAGAACAGCAGTCTCCAATCAGGGTCCTTCCACGGCGCCCGACACAGAGACACGATTTCTTCAAACCACAGAGTATTTTGTCAGTGGATCCACCATTTTTTGGTAAATAGGTTATTCTACAAAAGGAAGAGGTTTCCGTGTCTAGAACAGTTTGAACACCTGGCACCGTACTTTCCCTGTGGCAGCGATCAAGCGGCAGGCTTGGATGGCCGGGGTCTTCCCCAGAAAATGCCACAAGCCACGTCCCTGCGGGTCACAGTCAGCGGCTCCACATGCCCCAAACGCGGGCCGAGCCTACGTTTCCTTCCCGTCTTGCTTCCCATCACTCTCGGGTACACATGGCACACGCTGGATTATTGCTCTGGGAGTCCACGTAGGGGAAACTTTCAGAGGCAGAGTGACTTTAAAGGAGTTTTAAATGTTATTGGCACCCATTTTTTAAAAGAATGGGGAAATTGCGCATAAATGTGCTATAATGTGACTGATTCCGGCCTGTCAGGGCTGGAAATACCCCACGGGCCGTGTGCCGTGTGCGACGGAGCGTTTTGCCGTCGTGACTGGGCCTCGGGTGCCAGAGGCGGTCTAGCGCTATTTGGGGGCGCGCCTGGGAGGGGTTTCTGGGAGAGACGAGGGACCGGGGACGGGGTGAGGACGGCCTGCCCGCGCGAACACGGCGGCATCCCACCCAGCACGTGGACGGCTTGGCCAGAACGAAAAGAGGGAAGACGGGTGCTTCCTCCCCTCTCTCTGACCGCCCGAGCTGAGTGAAGAGTCTTCCCTGACCCTGGGTTAGGATTTACGCCACCGACGTCCGGGTCCCTCCCGCTCGCAGATGGCATGTCCGGAACTTACCAGCCTCTGATGTCGTGAGCCCGTTCTTCACAGACAAATGTGTACAGGAGACATGAAGGGTGTGTGCAGGTGCAGACATCCTACTGTCTCTCTCTCTCTGGAGAACCCCAACTCATGCCCCACGGGACACAGACAGACGCACAGCCGGGACTGCCCCTCTGCGGGCCGGGCTGCCCAGGGAGCTGGGAGCCGTTTGCTGTGGCCTCGACCACCTCCCCGGCAGGCCCAGCCTGGCTCAGAGCACGGCTGCGCGTCAGGACGTACCAGCTCTCCGTCCCCCCTGAGAAACACAGTCCCCTCCCTGCATCTGTGGTCCTGCCCTCAGTGAGCCCAGGGCCCCGGGACGCATGGCCCAGCCGGTCACCTCCTCCAATCCCACATCCCACCCCATGGCTGCTCGTCCTCCCTGAGCAATCCTCAGAATTAGAATTTGATTAGAATCAAATCTCAGAATCTTGTTTTCCTGTCGTCTCATCTGCTACTCCGTACCCCAAGAGCCTGGCACGCGCGGAGATCGGGGAGACGGCCCGGGAGGGAACACGTCTGCCTGTGTGGGTAGACCCGAATCCCCTCCTTAGCACCCCCAGAGGCCCTCTGCTCAGCTGGACCACACCTGCGCTTCCCCAGCGAGCTCCCTGCAGGGAAGGGAAGCCCGATGCCCCACCGCTCCTCGGAGTCCGGGAGGCGGAGCAGAGATGCGCTTTGCAACACGACGAGGCCGGCAGCAGCGACAAGCTCTGTGACTTTCTAGCCTGCGACTTGGGCAACGTCTGTTCGTCTCTGAGCCTCATGTTGCTTGTCTGAGTCGCTGGATCTCAGTAAAAAGCTACGACGTTACTGATGTCTGGAGCTGCAGCGGCCAAATCGAGACCATGAGGTGGCGAGTGTGAGAGCTGAAGCTCGGAAAACCTGGACACGGGAGGGGGGGCGCCGCTGCAGCACCAGCCACACAGTACCCACCTGCAGCTTCCTGATGCGTCGGAGAAAACCCTCATTTCTCCAGTGCTACTGGGCGTCACTTGCCGCCGACTCTTTCCTAACGCGCACAAGATCCTTACAGGAGCCTGAAGTAACCTGCTGAATTCCTCTCATGCCCTTAACAAGTGCTGTGTCACACATTCTAGCATTTTTGTTACAAATAACAAATAAAATTCCACGGTGACCTTCAATGAGGTCTAGTAAAATCAGCAGGTTCATTACCAGGCGATTATGGCCAAAGCCATCGTTTGCTTGTGTTATTTCTCCCCAAATAGCTATAAAGGCTTCAAAAGAGACATGTGGACGTGCTCGCCATGGGCCGCCTGCTCTGCGGGAGATGGTCAGCGTGGGACGGGAAGGGTGTGAGCTCAGGGGTGCCCTAAGGGGGTCCCCCGGGACACTCAGGAGAGGGTCGCAGAGGAGTGCCTGGGAGACCTGTATTCCTCAGGTCTCCCTTGCACCTGTTGCAAGGAGCTGATGAGGCCACAGGCACGCCCTGCCCCTGGGACTCCAGCACAAGCCGCGAATTCCCTTCAGATTAAAAACTACAAACCAAACACATCTGCCCCACGGAGAAGAGGGCGCTACTTCGCACAACCTTGAGAAGCTCACGAATGACTAGCGGTCCTATTGGTGACCTTGTCACGCCTGTTAATGGGACGTGGAGCAGCTATGAAAGTTCTGCCAACGCTAGAAACCCCGACCATGGGACAACGACCAACACCACAGACTCAAAAACTGGAGGGAAAAGGAGGGCATTTGGCAAGAGCCGTGGCAGCCTGACTCTCGTGCTCGTTGCCAGAAGCCGCTGACGCCTAAAATTAGGACGTGGAGCTAAAAATACAATAATTCCCATCTCTTATTGAATGTTTCATAATATTTTCTTAGCCTTAGAATAATATTTTAGGATATTAAGCAATGTTTTTGGCTCTCATTTCTGTTCTCATGTATGTGACTTGATTGTTTCTCTAATGTGTATTATTATTTATGTAAAAACAGTAAAGTCATTAACATTTTTAAATAGGAAATTAACACTTGTGTTTCGGTTTGGGTTCTCCAGACACAGCCCCAGGAAGCCCCTGGACAGAGAGGATCACCGCAAGGAAGAGGCTCACAGGATTACGGAGGCAGAGGAAGCCGTGAGCGGCCGTCCGCAAGCCGGAGCCGCGGAGGGTCAACGGGGAGGCGCCAGTCCCAGCCGAGCCTGGAGGCGGGAGAAGCCGCTGTCCGCAGAGAGGACAACCTGTCCCCTCCTCCCTCTTGGTCTCTCCGGGCCCTCACCAGATGGGACGAGGCCCACCCCCATCGAGGTCGGCCATCTGCTTCCCCCGGTCCACAGACCCAACGGCTGGTCCCACGCAGACGCGCGCAGACCCGAGCCGGACCTGAGACCCGCCGGCCCCAGGCTGGCACGCGACGTGAGCTGCCACCGCTTCAGAACGCGTCACCCTCCACTGTCCGTCTTCACAGCTCCCGTGGAGGACAGCCCGGCGCTGGCCCAGACCCCGGGAGGGGCGTCCGGAGAAGCCCCCTGCTCGGCGGCAAGTCCCACGCCCTCCACCCGCTGCCACGGCTGGAACTTGTCGCCATCATGTCCCCCTCGGGTCCCCGTGGCCTCGGCGGGAACTCGGCCTTGTGAGGCCCGGGGCTGCAGGATCTGCGTCTCCAAGCGAGCGGAGCAGCTGGAAGGCAGGGCCAGTCTGAGAGCAGGCCCTGCCCCGCCTCCGCGCACCGCTCACTGCTCTCACGCCACCTGAGGGACCCGGGACTACGACCTCATCTCCGCCCTCCCCACGTCTCGGAGGGCGACCGCTGCGGGGTCTTGACCGCGCCTCCTGCCTCCGGGCTCTCGCGCTCTGCCACGGGGCCGAGACTGTGCACAGACGAGTCTCTGCCTCCCCGCAGCGAGCTCCGGCCGGGCCCCCAGCACCACCAGGGAACCGAACACGCGCTCGGGCCCCGGCCGCTGCCCCCCCGCCGCACCCTCCCCGAGCCCAGCCCCCCGCACCCTGGCCGGGCCGCCGCCGCCCTCCCCTCCTGGAAGCCGCTTGTCTCCACCCCTCCCTCACGCCCCTCAGGGACCAGCCCAGTGGCTCCTGCCCACGGGACCCCCTCTTCCTCACGAGCGGGTCTCCTACCCAGACCCCGGAGCACCGACGCCCCGGCCCTGAGCCGCGCCCCCCACGACGCCTGAGAGCCCAGCAGCTCACTCCCGGCCACCGCGCGTGGGGACCGGCGCCTGGGGACGGCCGCCGCGGGGCTCAAGGGAAGACCTGCCCCCCGGGGGTAGCAGCCTCTGTAGATCCGGATGGAGCTTCGTCCCGACATCTGCAGCACGGGATTCAGACCCAGCGCTTCCCAGTCTGGCTTTAAGGTAAAGAGAAGCCCGGGTGCTCCTGTGCACGCACTTCCCAAGCGGGAGGGCAGAGCGACTGGGAATTAGCGTAGTGACCCTCAGGTCCTCCAGACCCCTTCACAGAGCGACAGCCACGAACTCGGGATGAGGGCCCCGGCTCTGACGGAGGAAGGCCTTCCCGGAGCCGGGGCGGCGGGCAGGCTTTGTCCGCGGCGCTGGGACGGGCCCCTCGGGCCGGGGACAGGCTCAGGCCTGCTCTGCGGGGAGCTCCAGCGGCGCCCGCCCCTCCGCGCCCCGCGCCCTCCCGCTCCGGTGTGCGGAGCCCCAGCCCGGCTCTAATTGCAGCTGCGTCAGTGACGGGGATTTCAAACTAGAGCACAGCCTTCTCTGGCTGGAGTTAATTAGAACGCTGACATTTCCCAGACTGTCAGCTAAATGAATGCTTAGGAAGATGTGCGTGTGCCTCCACTGGGTAAATACAGGCTGTCACACTCCTTCACGGAACACACACACCAGCTTCCCTGGCGCTGTCACCGAGTTCTCCCAGCAGCGACTCAGACCCCCGGAGAGGCCAGCACGGGCCCTGGGGTGTCCCGAGCAGCAGCCAGCTTTCCTCTGAAGCGCGGTCAACAGGCCGACTCACCTGCCCGACATTAAGCCATGCCTTCGGACAGCCGTAGTCTTTGCCGTCCAATCAAATGTGTTCTAGTTCTCACTGATGTGCACACTTGAAACACAAGAACCATAACACATTAATCAGCAAGTTACAAAATGGACGCTCTGTCCTCGCCGCAAGCATCCCATGGCCGCCGCTGCTGGGCTGTGTGTCACTCCTGTTAGCTGTGCCACGAGGACACAGGGAAAGAACTTCCATGGAGATACACAAATGCGGACAAAGTTTAAATATCATGGCTAACATTTCCGTATTAGAAACGAGGACCTAACTGCAGACTTCTAATTTTCAACCTCTCATAGCAAAGCCCTTGAAAGGGAAATTTTCATCACAAATGTGAACCGGTTAATTTAAAAAAACAAATAAATAAATGCTTCACACTGTAGAAGAAAAACAAACTAAGACCTATTTAAGTTTACAAAGTCACTAAAAGGACACAGATGACCCAACATGTTTTGCTACAAATAAGAATCATCCCTCAAGTATTATGCTTAGCGAAATAAGTCAATCAGAGAAAGACAACTACCACATGATCTCCCTGATATGAGGAAGTGGAGATGCGACGGGGGTGGGGGTTAAGGTGGTAGGAAAAGAAAAAATGAGACAAGATGGGATCGGGAGGGAGACAAACCAAAAGATACATAAAAAAAAAAAAACAAAGGGGGGGGGGGGGGGGGAAGGGGGGTTAGAAGAGGAGGGTGGGGTTACATTATATGTTTATATAAAAAAAAAGAATCATCCCTCAAAACCAAAAGTGATCATAAGGCACACGAACAATTACAATCAAAACAATGCGTGTGGGGCGCCTGGGTGGCTCAGTGGGTTAAAGCCTCTGCCTTCGGCTCAGGTCATGATCCCAGGGTCCTGGGATCGAGCCCCACATCGGGCTCTCTGCTCAGCCGGAAGCCTGCTTCCCCCCCTCTCTCTGTCTCTGCCTGCCTCTCTGCCTACTTGCGATCTCTGTCTGTCAAATAAATAAATAAAATCTTTAAAAAAAAAAAACAAAACAAAACAATGCGTGTTCACAGGGGACCATCCTGCGTGGCCTGGGGTACAGGCCATGGCAGCGTGGCCCACGGTCCACGGTCGGTGCAGGTGCGCCAGCACACCTGGTTGGAGCTCTGAGCAAGGTCGAGGTGTCCTGCCTTGGGACAGGCTAGCTTCACGGGAGGCTATGCAGGCTGGTACAGGGGTGGTGGGACGATAGGCACAGACCTGAAGATGAGTAAGATGTGCTCAGAATGGGGGTGGGGGAGGAAGGCGGGGAGAGAACATTCTAGACACGGAGAAACACACATGGGGGGGCAGCTAGGCCACGGGAGTACAGCCCCCAGAGAGCCGAGACTCCCCGGGGCTGGCCCATTTCGTGGGCATATGAACATGCCTCGATTCTAAAACACGAACAAAACATCATTGCTTGCCCTAGATGCCCTCTTTCTTTTCTTTCTTTTAAGATGGAATTCATTTGAGATGAGAGACATGCCCGCTGCCACAACCACTGTATTCTCCTTTACTGACTGAACATGGGGGGCACGAGGGGGACAGAGAGGCGCCCAGTTCCCACTTCTCAGGCTGCTGCTGAGCTGGCGCATGGCCGACCGCCGGCTCAAAGGGCACCCGGGAGATGGAGACCCCGCGGTCCCCCGAGCCCCCTACCCCCAACGCCGCCTCCCGCCGTGCTCCCTCCACGTGGCCGCAGTGTCCCCCGAAGAGAGCCCGTGTCCGCATCAGCGTCACAGGCCGCACGAAAAGGAAGGGGCACGTGCTGCAGGGTTCCAGCTCGGCCACGGGGACCGACACGGAGGGGCTGCCGGGCGGCACTCCCAGCCTCACGCAACCGCGAGCCCCTTGCCGTGGAGCCCCCGCACCGGGTCCCGGAGGGTTAGGAAGCGCGGGTCCCTGCTCCGCGACTGGTCAGCGGCCCGTCCCGCTGCGGCGTTCACCGCGGGTTCGGATTCTAGAGCCGCCGTTGGACTCGGCCGGGCGCCGGAGCGGGACCCCGGAGCCGGACCACACGGAACGCAGGCTGCGGGGCCAGCCCGCGGCCTCTCCTCCGGACTAGGGGTGCGGGGCCGCTCCGCCGCGAGGGCACCGACGAGTTCCAGCGGTCACTCGTCCCCTGAGTCCCTGCGGACAGCAAAGCCTTCCTTCGCTCGTGACTGGGACGATGAGCACACGGGGGCCCTAGAGAGGGCGCCGGGCTGCCAGGGAGAGGGGACCGGGCCGCCATACGGTGCGGTCCCGCGGGTCGGCGGCTCACCCGAGCGTCTCCGGCCTGCGGCGGACAGCTGAGCGCCGGCTCCCGCGGTGGGCGCAGCAGGCGGGCGCTGCGGCGGGGGTGCCCGGTGTCTTCCCAGGCCGGAGCCCATCACCGTCTCTTCAAAGGCAAGCTGCTTCGAGGTCCACTTGGGTGACCCTCACGCCAGCCGCAGACCCTCTCCCCGACATCAGACAGTCCCGCGTAGACTTCCCGCTCCACGCCCTCACATTCCTCCCTGTGACTCCAAAAACGTCCATTCCTCGGACCCTCCTGTGATGAAACAAGAGAGGGGGGGACCCCTTCACCATCACCGTGCACAAGCACGTAGAACCCCGAGAGACGCCTCTGTTTCTCAGCCAGTGTAGACGCTTCCTCCCGCACTTCTCACCAGCAGCCCCAGCAACGGCTGCCAGTGTGAACTCCCCAGTTTGACCTGCTCGGATCCGTTCCTCCAGAAATCCAGCTTTTTAAGTCTAATTGCCAACGGGATTTCCCCAGCCCTGTTTATGCCCATCTTCCCACCACCGGGAGAGCCTCGCCGTCCCTGGCGGCAGGAAGCACCAGATCGAGAGAGAAGCGCGGTGTCCGCTGTGCAGGTTCACTCAACCCAGGTGAGAAGCCGCTCCCGTTCCTGGCCTCGCTCCTTTTTCTCTTGGGGCGTGAGCTGGGCCAATGCTAATGCCTTTGTATCCGATTAGGGATGGGACTGACTTTTCTGTGGGAGATAAAAGTTCAAGTCTCCAAACCTCACACCCGAAGGTGCTCCGTCCTCAATTTCCCGAGGCTCTTTCAACTGAAACGCATCATTCAACATCTTCTCTCCACAAGAGGAAGTCTTTGGACTTCTGAAATTTAAAGGGCTGAGGACATCAATTTATATCTTCTCCCTCCTGTGACCTCACCTCCAAAAAGTTAAAGAAATCGAGAGGTATAAATCCCCAGAGGCAAATGGGAAAAGGGACTATCAGCAGACAAGCAATTTCAGGTGGCGTGTGACAGGCAGGAAGCACGGAGGAGAGCGCCTCAGCACAGGGGACAGCCTTGCAGAGAAGGACACCGGTAAGAGACTCGCTCTCCCAACAGGTACTTAGACTCAGCACTCAAAGGGACACTCATACACCAAAGCTGTGTGACCGATTGCTTGGAAATCCAAACCCCACTACCTCATCCCCGCAGGGGAACAATTTGATATTGATCCTTGACTGGGAGCCTGCGGCCTCACTTCCTGCGGAATCTGACCGGGAGGGCACAGCATTAGGTGGGCGTAGCGGGTGCGGGGGGCACCGTGCGTGGGGCTGACACTGCAGCACTGATGGCCTCGGACGGAAGACACCTGGACCGCCTAACCACACGTCCCCTGGGAACAGACCCACGGGCTCGGGAGGAGAACCTCCACCATTTGGTGCCGAGTGGTCTAACTGCTCATTGCACCCCGCGGATTCACCACTGCCAACGTCCAGTCTCTCACGACGCGACGCCCCGCCACACGTGGAGCTCCCGCCGCGTCGGTAGGTGGGTGAGCAGGTGCACAGATGGAAGATACAGACAGGCCAGACACACAGACGATGGATGGAGAGCCTGGCAGAGGGAGCCATGGCATATCGGACTCGAACGAGATCCCTAATAGAAAGGGCAGATAAAAGTAAAAAGCATAAGGACAGAGACGTATCGTGGAGAATGGAGGAAAACCTCAAAAGGACCCTAGCTAACATCTTCAATGTTATAACTCAACATAAAATCTTGGGAGTTAAAAACTGATAGCAAAATATTAAAATTTATAAATGGTTGAAAAATAAAATTGAAGAAATCTCTCGGGAAGTAGGACATAAAAACAAAGAGTGGTGGAATTCTGCAAAAAGTATTAGAGACATAAGCAGTTAAGGCGGGAGGTCTAACATCTGACCGACAAAGACCTCCAGAAATGGACGGGGGGAAATCAAGTGAAGTCATCACGGAGAAATTAACTCGTGGAAAGTCCTCATATTTAAGAAAACAGAAGTCATGAGACAGAATGGGCCGGCTGAATGCCCAGCACCAGGTTTGGAAAGGGTCTATGATGAAATTAATTAAATTAATTAACTTAAAATAATATCAGATCATCAGAGGCCAACAACCCAGTTTTAAAGAATTTCGGAGAAAATACAGGAGGTGGCGGGAACGGTGCCCTCACACCCAGAAGAACGAACCAGAATAAGATGGGGTTTTTTTAACAACAAATCTGGATTAAAAGTTCAAAATGAGCTCATGCTTTTTCAGGCAGATGTTTAATTAAAAATTCTGAAGGAATTCTCCATCGACCCAGGGTCACAGCGTGTGTGCAACCTGGCTGCAGGTGACTGAGGACACAGAGGAAGGCAGGGCTTGGCCTTTGATGTACCATTTCTCTGGAAGATGCCCCTGTCTCCAGATTCGCGACGTCCCCCGCGGCTCAAAGCGGCTCCACCAGAGCCAGAACCGGGCGCTAGGAATCGCTTTGCTTTTCCAAAAAGCAGGGGCTAAGAAAACTGCTCACACTTGGGTGGTGGAGACCGGCCCCATTTCGTGGCGCTGGGCGTGTGTCCCCAGAAACGGGGCACCTCGGACGTCCTCCCGGACCGCCCAGGCTCGTGAGACCGCGTGCGAGCCGCGGCCAGCGGGGGACGGGAGGCGTCTGCCCGCGCGGCCCACTCTCGGGCGTCTCTCTTCTTGCTCGCAGGCGAATTCCACGTGTCCCCGCGTGTGCACCTGCAGCCCGCCCTCCGCCCCCACCTGCCCCTCCAGTATCGGCCGTTAACAAGGCAGAACGTGCATCCTGGGCCCTGAACGGCCTCTGTGTTTACCCGGCGTTGCCAGACCGACGCGCTCCCTCGGACACCGGAGGATAAACCCGCCGCCACCTCTCGGCCGCCGCGAGCCCTGGAACCCGGCGTCGGCTTCGCCAGGCTTGGAGGCGCGGCGCTTTGTCCCCGACGCGCTAGAAAAGCAAACACGGGCGGGAGCCAACGGTCAGCAGGGACTCGCTGTCCTCGGTGGGGACACACGGCCTCGCAGAAGCCGCAGTGAGCAATTAATGGCCGCCGGGGTCTTTAGAAATGTTTTAGAGCTCGAGTCCACTTGAGTGACTGCGTCATTCCACGGGGATTAATGAGCAATTTTCTGTCAGAGCGTGAGGTGCTCTCCTGAAGAAAAGAACGACAAAAGAAACTCTGTCCCCAGTGCATTTGACTTAACGAGCCTTTTCTTTCTTCATATTGAGAAGGAAATTTGGGACTATCATCACCTGCCAGGAAGAACATTCTGATTTATTTTCTCCCAAAATAGGAAAAGCCCAACCACAGACCCCACAGAACAGACCGGCTCGCGGGCTCCAGGTGACCGAGGACGCGGCGCTCCTGCGGGGACGGCGTGCACCTGGCCCCGATCGGGGCTCCGAGCCAAATGAGCACCAGCCATACGAGCAATTAGGCTCCATTTAAATCAGTCACAACTGATTAATTGGAGCTGTTTCACTATCGTTGCTTAAATGTCTCCGAGCAGGTGCTCCGTTAAAGCGTACAGATTCAGGGGTGTCCGTGTTGGGAAGTCCCCCTGCGGGCACAGCAGCGTGTCACAGCAGAGAACCTAAACGAAGCTCCCGCCGTGTAAAGTCGTCCACGGCAAAGGGAGTCTGTCGTGCTCGTCATTAAGGAGACTGTTCCTTGAAATAATCCACCTTAAAATTTTTCTTCCCTGTTGCCAACACCCATACCTTTGCCAGGGAAATAAAGTGGAATGAACCTAAATCAAGATTCTAATTGTGATTTTGTTAAAAAGCACCCTGGCCCAAACCCTGGGCTAGACACAGGACTTCAGTTCATGCACAGGAAAATCTAAAACTCTTGATAAAGAGTCCTTTTCTTTTCGAATGGTAATTTTTTTAATCTTATTTATTTATTT